>JAQZBX010034274.1:0-25060 GCA_029593785.1 Cabassous unicinctus
AGGCTGAGATCCCTGCCCCCTTTTTCCCAGAAGTTTTCAATCTGGAAAGTGGAACCTGGCATAACTGTTGAACAAGCTCTGAAGTCACTCTGCCTGGATTGACATACAAGCTCCATTCTTTTCTGGCCGTGTGACCTCTGTGGAGTAGGGTTAATCAAAGTGTGTCAGTTCTGGTACTCTGAGAAGCAGATGCCAAGACTGATTTAGATGTCCCAGACATTGGGAGAAGCATCTGTGAGGCATAAAAGGAAGAGGAAGCAGCAATACTCATGGAGAGCCCTCAAATCACAATGTGGGTCTAATACTGTGAAAGGAGAGAAGGAAGGAAGGAAAATTGTCTAGGAAGAGCCTCACATTGCAGTGCAGTTCTGAGAAAGTCTTGGCCAGGCTGATGGGGTGTCTTGAGCACATATAGCCCATTAGAAGAAGTCCTTGTTGGACACAGATGTCTTGGATCTAGTTGCCACCTCCCCATCCCTGCCCATGTTCAGTCATTGACTAGGGGTAGCCTGAGGAGAGAGTGGCCTTGGAGGGAATGCTGCCATAGGTTCCCGAATGGATGGCAGCTGGTGGCTGCCTGCTAACAATGGCTCTTCCCAGTGGGTACTTTCTTGAAGGTAGATCCCAGCAGCACATGCCATGGCTGCTACACACAGTAACTATAAACCAGGGCTGTTGCAATGATGAAATGGTTTAACCCAAGAAACGCTTTTAGAACATTAGGATGGGTTCTGAACATGAGTCAAACTCCTGCAAAATATCTGCTTATGAATGCTGGAAACTTGAACTAGAAACTGCTCAATCTCAGTAGCCATTCATTGTCTTCTCTTAGCATTACTGCAAAGCACAATTTTCCCAAAAGAAACAGCTTCTGCAATTCCCTTGTTTGTATCCTCTTTATGTATGCTCTCTCTCACTCTTGCTCTTACTCTCAAGAAGAACTGCTACGTGATTGCCTCGGCACAAATGTCTTATATGCTTAAAACCATCATCTCTCTTTTCAGAATGACTTAGGAATCAATCAACACCTGACCTGGAGGGGTTCAGAATTCAGTGTGGTACGTTCTGAGCAGATGAGCATATTCCTCCTGCTATCTTTTCACTCCTTTTCCTTTTTCCTTTAATCCCTGCCTCTGCTTCCCCTTAACCTAGCACTGGTCCTACTTTGTCTATTGGTAGCAGCAGGATGGAATTCTGTCTTCCTTCTCCCATGTACAGATAAGGGTCCTAATAAGAATATTCCAAGTACTATCGAAGGCAATCTCTCTGAGGGTAAAAATGAGGAAATGAAAATGGCTGAGACAACCCAATGAAGATAGTCTTTCAGCCTATGGGAGACCCCTCAGCCCTGACTTGCTGTATTGTTTACAAGTCCCATTGTGCCTGGCACAGTGATGGGTTCACAGTTGGCACAAATATGCCCTGAATGAATGAGAGGATGCGTTTTAATTCATGCTGATTTAAATGATAGGATCATGCATGCATTTTGTTTGTGGAGTCATTCTCAACCCTAGCTGGGAGTTTTTAAAAAACACTGATTCCTGGGCCCACTCCAGACCAATTAAATCAAAATCTCTGTGGGCAGAGCTTACACATGGGTATTTTTTACACGTGCCCCTGATGAGACTAACATGCAGCCAGGTTCAAGAACAATTGCTTTTCTGAGGACTTTCCAGGGTGTCTCAGGGACCCCTGTAGTATCTGCAGTTTGCTTTCCCCTGCCCGGGTTGACCAAATAGCATGGTGGAGAGTGGGAGCTGCTCCTATAAAAAGGTAGTCATGACAGCCTGTAGCTATTTGAATTCTCACTTTTTTTTTCCTTAAAAATTCATATTCTCAAGGTTTTCTCTTCCATAATATGGCCTATTTGTTTTAATAGAAAATACTTTTTCATAAAAAAAAATCTTCAAGTAAAAGGGTCTTGCATGATATGCTATGAAAATTCTATGGCTTTTGTCCTCCAGCGAGAGGATTTTGTCCTCTTCCCCCATTTGCACTGTATGGGTTCAAGTGTTCAGGTGTGGGTATCAGATGCATCCAAGTTTGGATCCCATCTCTGTCACTTACATTTGTGGGTCCTGAGCAAGCCTCTTCACCTCCCCTAGAGCCTTAGTTTTCTCATCTATCAAATGGGGTTGTTGTGAGGATTAAATACAATACAATGCTTAGAAAATGGGTCTGGCATATAAGCTTTTAGCTATGTTTATATTGTAATTTTTTTTATTAATGAATATGCTTTCACTCTGTGCTGCCACTGGAACTGAGAGAGCTGGTGCCATTACATGCCTAGTTTTATGCAGAGTCCGAAAGAATTGGCAAGAGCAGGCCATGGGAGGTCAAGGGAAGCAAAACGAGTGCCACTGAGGCTGGGCAAAGGCACAGAGCAGACTCTCATTGTTCTTAACCCCCATCCTCTAGCGCTTATAGGCTGGATGGTCTTTGAGGTTGGGGGCAGGGCTGGAGGGAGGGTGCTGGAGCGAGAGGGACAGTGTTTCTTACCTTGATTGTGCTTTCAGTCCTGCCATTCTAGGAAGCTGCCCTGGGGTGATCCTTATCTTCCCTCAATGAATCTCAGTCAAGGATATTTTCCACTGAGGTTTAAACTCTGAACAGATTCCAAGTTGCAAAACCTACCTGAATGCAAATGAGGACTGTGGTCACTGAGAACCAAAATGTGCTGATTTAGGTTTATGAAGCTCAAGTCAGTTGACCTGGCAGCTCTGGTGTGAGATGAGGTGGAACTTAAATGTGCAAAGTGGTCATTTTCCAGACATCTGCCATTTGGAGTCAGACTCTCCTGATGATGAGAGTTATGCTCGTCCCTTTTCTGTTGACAAAAGTGTATGGGCCATGGCCGGCAATAAGGAAGGATAATAATGCTTATAAAAAGTCACCTTACATTTGTGTCGCATGCCACATTGAACAGCGCAGTGTCATATCCATTATCTTATTTGATCCTTGAAGCAATTCAATGAGCTAGAAAAATTACTGCAGCCAGAGATTAGACATATTCTTAAAGGACACATGGTGCTGAGCATCAGTTTTAAGTGTGCTTCTATGTCTGCACATACAGTGACCTCCTTTCTGCACTCAGTATACATGCTCTGCTATATAAAGATTTACTTTTTTAATAATCCATTTGCCTTTTTTAAAACTCCCTATGCCACTACCCTTTCCATCTTGTTCTAATATCTCTCTAACATTAGTAAAACTAATTATTGGAAAGAGATGCACATTTGAGACTAGACTCTTGGCTGAATTTCTGCTGGAAACATTCCCCAGGGCAGGTGTTAGCATATTAAAATTTTCTTCTTTTCCTTTCTTTTCCTTTCCTTTCCTTTCCTTCCCTTCCCTTTCCTTTCCTCCCTCTCTTTCCCTTTCATTCTCCCACTCTCACCTTTCCTCCCTCCCTCCCTCCCTCCCCCTTTCCACATTTCCACCTTTGGTTGTTGCTCAGAAATAAGTGTGCATATGTGAGCTGGAGATGGCTAGTAATGAAAGGTGAGGAAGAAGATGGACTTTAACTAATCAAAGTAAAGAAAAATCATAATAAATATTCCAAATGACCTCTTTTGGAGGTTAAAGGTAGGATCTACGTAAGTGTGAACTCATGGTAACTATGATTTTATGGGACATATTTCTTTTGGTGAAACATTGCTATTAGGTTCTGATTGCACTGCTTAAACTATCTCACTATGTACAGTGATCTCTAGTATTAGTGAAACCTGATACTGTTTTCAGTAATTTTATGCTTAGGAAATATATTTTCTCTCTGGTTTTAGTTAACGTTTACCAGGTGAATTAGCATTCTTGAATGTGTATGTGGTAAATATTGCACTGCAATTATCATGATCCTTTCCCTAAATGATTCTGCCTTGTATTTCAAGATCTTTATTTTGCCAGATGGCATCAAGATCACTAATACAGCAATCAGGAGTTCCCATGTATGCAGAAATGTAACAGTCAGAGATGGGTGTTAACAGAGTGAGAATTATATTTTTTATACTTGTGAATTTTAGTATCCTTAGTGAAACACATATGTTTTATATGTGACACGATATGAATATCTTTCAAACAAATAAAAGGTTAAACACATACCTGTTCCAAATACTTAACTTAGAAATAATTACAAGTAGGAAAAGAATAACAATAACAGTTTCATAGAAAGGAAGCGCTCTAAACAATACTTAACATATGGTAGAAACATACACCTATTTGTCTCTCACTTCTTTTTTTATTCTAGGCTGAAATTAACAAATATTTTGATAGAAGAGAGGCCTTTAATATTGTGATTAAAGACTCAGGCTCTGGAGTCAGAGCTATATTTGACTGTTGTTTCTGATACTTAATAGTTAAATTTTCCAGGCCTCGATTTTCTCATCTGTATAATGGGAATCATATTGGTAACTAGCAAGATAGTTTAAATTCATTTTTTTAAAAAGGAAGTGTTTAGCATATGGGTGGTATTCATTAAATAGCACTGTTGGTGTATTATTTCTTAGCAATAGTAGTATTAATTCAGTTGTAGTCAACAATGTTTGATATATTTTCTATATTCTGGAATATTTGTATATATATTTCTCTTAAACTATTTAGAAGCATTTGTGTATACAAATTCATTTATTCATCAAGTATTTGTTGAGCAGCTAATATGTGCTGGAACATTGCTAGGAGCTCAGTTTAGCATGGTGAGCTAAGTGAAGTCCTTTTCATGGAAATGGCATTCAGTATAAGAAATAGATAATAAACAAGCAAACTAGCAAATAAATATTTGTCTGTATAGCAACAATGTGCTGGTCAAAGACTCTTGTCCAAATTTACTGGAACTCAGTCACAGAGCATTTGTTCTAGGATATGGAACAGAGTGGGGGTTATCAGTAGGTGTGAATCTAGCAACTTCCTTTTGCACTTGGGAGCTGGGGACTCTGAGGTAGTTGGCTGTATGCATAGAGCTTATGCCCTTCCAGCCATTCCACAAGGCAGAGGTGGTGTGTATACATGTGCTACTGTCACATCGCCTCATCAGTGCTCAGCAAATAAGATTCAAAGGAATCAGTAGGTTAAGGATCATCTTCCATAAAGGCCATCATTAAAAAAATACCCAACATTTCCAAGACATGTTGAATCTAGACAGTGAAAAAGCAAATCTGTTCTCCCATCTTCGTTTGTTTCCTGGAAGAACTTTCTCTCCCCTACTATGTCTATTTAAATCTTAGTGTTCAAAGTTTTAATGGAAATAAGAAAGAATTCTTAAGAGATAGCCTTCTGGAGTGTTTGGTGCATGAATGAAGGAGGACTTGGGTTTCTGTTGATCTCAGCTTCTTTAGGAAATGCATGAGGGGATCCTTTTTGGTTATGATGATCCCAGAGGCTGCCGGAGTTCTTGGCCCCTGAGCTAAAATCAAGCCTCTTATAATGCTCACTTCAAAAACCTTAATAAAAGCACTGAGAAGGAAGGAAAAAGTTTTCCTCCTGGCTCTGAATAGTGGATTGCAAACTGGCATTCTCTCCTCCCATTCTTAAAACTCGAAGGGTGGTACAGGCGGCGATGCTGACAGTGTGCATTCGCAGATGCCACCATATGGGTCTCGAAAAACTAGTTGCACTGATGATTCCCTGCACATGTAGGAGACAGTTTGCATTGTTGGCATCGTCCCTGCACAGAAACAAGCACAGCTTAGCAAGGCTGAGCAGATGGCACTAGATCTGGTGCCAGGGAAGCAGTGAATTAAAGGTTATACCCACCAGGTTTGATGCGGTGCCAGTTTGAATTGGTACAGAAGCTTCAGCCCACCTGCTTATTGGCCTCATGACATCTGGCATCTTTTTCTTTTATTTTATTATTATTTTTTTAAACTTGGACTGAAGGCAGCAAGGAAAAATGTCACTTTTAAAAGCCAGTTACAAGTCAATGGATTTAAACTCAACACAAAAAAGGCCTACAGGCCCTCCACATTAATGGTTTATATTAAAGAATTTTAGAAAACCTTGGGGAAATTACACACTGATGTGCTGAATTGTGTTGCAATTAATAGCATCATACAATGGAGAGGGTGGACTGCTAAAAACTAGCTCAAAGCTGCTAAATAGTGACAACAGAAAAATGCTATTATCTGTAGCCTGTGTATTGTAATTAGGAGTCAGGGAAGGAAGTAAACTTGCTTCTATTATTCTAATGATTTTCACATTGTAATAATTAGAAAACATTGTGGCATTCCACATAGAGGCAAGCTCTGAAAGGTGTTTTTCACCTTTAGCTTGCTCCTGTAAAGTTTTCTCTGCGGCACATGTAGTTAGTTATGCTTTATTTCAGCTGCAATCCCCACTTGCCCTGCACACATTCATATACTGTGTACACAAATATGCAACATACCCAGCCCCAGGGTAGCAGTGTGTGCATACTGAAACCTGTTTGTATATCTCCTCCATTTGGGATTTTCGTGCCTGCTCCCTGGGTGTGAAATGAAAGCATGCAGCCGAATTGCACTCCCGAGGTGATTAACATTGTAACTAAGCCTTCTCATTCAGAGATGCGTAAGACCTGGCTGAGGGGCATCAGAGATTTACTGACTGTAAATTGACTTCAAATGTTATTCTATCAAGCCCTGCATCAACAGTCTAGAGGTTAGAAAAGCCATCATTAAGCAGATTTATAAAATGTCTAATTTACAGGATTCTGTATCCCAGAATTCTGACATGTATCATAGTAATATTTACTTTCTTTAAAAATTAGAATGGGCTTGATAGTTCTTTTTCTCTTTCTATTTCACAGAATTATAACAGCTATGAAGTTTGGTGGCACGATAGTTTTTTTCCTTTCAGAAACAGTCTAGAGAAGAGGCATTGATAAGAAAAACACACAAAGATAGGAAGTGCTTCTGAAGTTGTGCTCAGAGAATTTGGAAGGAGAAAGAGGAGCAACGAGTATGTACCTTTAGTTATAAACAGAAAAAGACACTGGGTGAGCCAGTAATTTATTCTTGTTTCGAACTCAGAAGTCCACAGACGAAGATAATGATGAGCAATAGTATCTATACAGTCCTCCAACTACATGAAAGAAATAGGAGGTATCTGGTTGGGAAGGCTTAGAGTAGTAAGTGTGTGATAGGGAACTGTATCCCTTAGTCCTGGATATAATCTGGAAATATGCTACCCTCTGTTTTGAACCCTTTAACTGAACACTGTAATGAGTTTTTAATATTAAAAGTATTATTAATTATTAATGTTAAAGTATTAAAACACATTAAAATAGTTTAAAACAATATTAAAATGTTTTAATTATTAATATGAAAATATTAATTAGCTTCCAATTCTGAATAGCATGAACCACAACCATGTCTTTTCCCAATGGAATCCAGGTAGAAAGCTATTCCCCAAGGGGAGGGAATTACTAAAGAAAAAAAGAAAAGAAGTATCTTCTAAGCAGCAAGTCTGGAAATCCCATAGTCTAAGAAACTTTTACAGACCCATTTGTTATTATCTAAATCCTGAATGAAATTCATTTATGTTTAAGGGGGGGTGGTGGAATTTCAAATTGATGTGATCTAATTTAAAGTCATCTAGTGTATATCAGTGTGCATTTCAACAACAGAATAACGACAGGAAATGAATAAAACCAGCCACATCCCAGAGTGTCTCTAACAAATTGGAGCCACTTAGAGCTTCCTCCTGTTCATGTAACTAACTCATTTATATTTGATACTTCTTCATAACTCTATTAAACTAGAATTCCTTTCACAAGCTTCTCAGGTGTCTTCTATAATAGTGCCCCTTCATTATTGCTATCCAAAGACATCTTACTGTTGTCACAGTCAAAACTTATACATTATTCAGTGTTGTTATAAATAATTCTTGTTATAGACCAGGTCCCAAATTGCTACCTCATATTCATTGTAGCAAAAGCTGGTTTCAAAGTTCTCCAGATAAATAGATAGGCTAAAATATTCCACGGGCAATGAAAGAAAGTTCTTTGTTCACTTCTTCAACTCAGCAGTTTCAAAGAGCCAATGGTTAAAAAAAAAAAATCTCTGATGAGATACGGCAATAGAAGTCATAAAGCTGTAATACATAAAATACAATAAGATGAGTTTAGTGTATTATGTTTTCAGATTGCTAATTTGGAGGGAATAACCAATAATATTTACAATGTATCTGGCAACATTGCCTTCAGGGCTATCTATAATACATTGTTGAGTACCCTCTTCTCAATATATTTATATTCTAAATTCTATTGGTGAAAAATGGCTCTGAAAAATCAGTAAACAGACTTATGGATTAGCTGGGGCCAAGATCTTAGGAACTTTTCTCTCAGCAAATGAGATAGTAGATTTTGTATTTGTTAGCTTTTTAAAAAAGACTTTTATCATCTATGTATAAAATAACCAACTTGAATTCCAAGCTAATGTCCATGTCTCACATTTTTAGGAATTAAATCTTAGTTTCCTTAAATATATTCTGATATCTCAATATAATTCATTCTTGTATTGCTGCCATTCTTCCTTAACATATTAAAATATTTTGGGGTTGTTAATCAGGTCAACAAACGAATACACATATAATAGACTTTCCATTCATGGAAAAAGTCTACTTTTGATCAATGCAGCTTTTCATGGAAATCTCTTAAATTTCTAGCCTGTAAAATACCTTCCATTTATCTATTTGGAATTCCCTTTCTAGAGGAAAGGTAATCCATTTTTGTTATAATAGTATTGATTTTGAATATTTATGGCAATAATATTGATTCTTAATATTTTAAAGCACTAGGGGTGCTTTAAAAAATAAATCTAGAAAAGCACTAATTTACCCTCAAGTTAATGAAATAAAAGGTAAAGTTCCTGAAGATTCCATTTATATGGACTCTACATTGAGAATAATGGCTTTAAGAATTTAGCTCAGCCAAATTCTGCTCTTGAGATAGTATCTTCATTAATGTATATTTTTCATTGCCTGAAGTATGATACTGCAAAGCAATGTAAAATAACAGCTCCTGGCACAAAATAGGAACTCAGAAATATGAGTTTAATGGATTAATGGACCACATAGTCAATCATTCATTCATTTGTTAAACATTTTCATTACATTCATCATGGAAGTGGATAAGAACACAGATTTTGGAGCATGATTGTCTGGTTTTGAATCGACTCTACCACTTGCTAGCTGTGTGAGTCTGGGCAAGTAACTTAATATCTCTGTGCCCCAGTTTGCACCTCTGCAAAATGGAGAGACTAATAATAATAATAACACCTACATAATATTTAGGAGGAATGAATTATATATTAAGAACTTCAAGCAAAGTGGGACACATTATAAGAGCCAATGACAAATAAATAGATATGCAAGACAGATAATAAAATTTCTAGCTCAGAGACCAGAGCAAGGCAAGGTCTCTCTTCCCAACATGCTCAAAATATTCAGATATTCTTCTAGCCTGGAAATGACTCACATGCACAAAATCAACATTTGATCTGAATGAAAGTTTAGGGTTTTGAGCTATGAAAGATGGAATTTACCAAATGATTAGGGTGATGGTCCATATTCCTTCAAAACAACATACCCTCTGTTCTTGTAGGCAAAATTATGAATTTTGTCTTTGTCTTTCTCAATATTTTCTTCCTTTGTAATTACTAGCCTCATTTAAAGTTGAAATGATCTAATATCAGCTTTCTACACCTTTTAGTCGCTATTCTATTTACATTTGTACATATGCCAATAATTTTCATTGTGTCTCTTCAACCAAGTACATTTAGATTTTAAGACTTCTTTGATAATTGTGAAATGAAAGAGCTTCTTTGCTCTAAAAGACTTTTAGGTACTACCAGAGAGATGGAAATAAATACTTCAAGTGTCCTTTCTTGTTTCCTTGCTTGCATATTCTTCCCTGCTATCCCATCATCTGAACTGTGATCTGAATGGGCTTTCAAATTCACATCCCTCATCATGTTCATCTCCTGCTCAAAATTTTCTAATGCTATCACATTGTCTGAGCAGAAGTCCCAAAACCTGGCTGTCCATGAGACTCAACTGGTGGAGATTTTTAAAAATATCAATCCACATCTCTGTCTCTGGGGAGATGTAGATACAGTAGGCCTTTGATGGGCCCATAGTTTAATTCTGGGAGCTTTGGAACAAAGTTTGAGAACCATCAGCCCAGAAGATAAAGGCAAAGTATACTCATCCTCTACTGATTTGTCCTCTGCCTGTCTCCATCTGCTCCCACACAGTACTCTTTCCTTCAATCAGAAGGAATGATTTGTGTTCCCACCTTCATACCTTGCACATTCTTTGCTCCTGGTTCAACAGGCACCTACCTGGTAAGACCCCTCGTGACTGTTCTGGAACAGTTGTTAGCTCCTTCTGCAGTAGTCTAAGAATACTCCTCAGAGTCCACATTTCACATTTTCTTACTTGTCTTAGTTTTCCAGGACTGCTGCGACAATCACCACTCACTTGGCTTACATAACAGGAATCTATTGGCTCACAGGTTTGGAGGCTAGAAGTCCAACATCAAGGTGTCGGAAAGGCCATACTTTCTCCAAAGTCTGTAGTGTTCTGATGGTGGCAACCCTCCATCACATGATGATGTTTCCCTCTGGCTTCTCCTACATGACAGTGTCCAAATTTCCTCTGCTTATAAAGACTTGAGCCATATGGATTAAGGCCCAGGCTGACTCAGTTTGACCTTATCTAAATAGGATCTTTTAAGACTACTCACAAATGAGTCCACACCTTAACTAATATTAACATCTTTGAACTCAGTTTGACCTTATCTAAATAGGATCTTTTAAGACTACTCACAAATGAGTCCACACCTTAACTAATATTAACATCTATTTATAAATGGGTTCAAACCTGCAGGGCTGGAGGTTAGGACCTGGACATGTCGTTTGTGGAGGATGATTAGTCTCCAACATTACTTTTATATTTACAAGAACTTTCAGGGCATGTCATGCTGAAATAGTGGCAAAAGTATTTCAGTGAAAGAAATCCCATCTTTACTTATGTCTATCAGAATGTATGAAAGTTAGTACCAATACATAGCACCCCTCCTCTCAATTGTATTTTTTCTTCTAATTTCCTCACACCCCATTTGCTGCAGCACCTATTTCTTCCAAACTCCCCAGGGATTCTTTCACATGTCCTGACCCATTTGACTTTTATCCTTTTCGTCTATCCTCCTTCCTCTGGATTTTTCACTTTAAAGGTTAAACTTTAGCTTCTTTCCTTAGAAGGCTGGGAAGGGTGAAAACCCTCACCCTCAGTTGTCTTTAGTGATTTGGCATCATTCCTAGTGGTTGTGGGGAAGTTGGAGTGCTTCAGGAGCCCTAATGATGTCTTAGTGATTTTGATTTCTCTGTATTAGCACAGAGCATGAAATAGATTAGAATATTAGGTGGGTATAATGTGTACTATTCATACTTATCACAACTGCCCTGAGGAAATTTTAATTTAGTTGCTTTATGGCAACATAGAATCAATAAGATGGGAAGGCATTTTGTCTCTTCTCTATCCTAATTTTCTCCCCTTCCTCTTCCTGCCACCATCTAAAAAAAAAAAATGTTTCTTGTTTTCCTTGTGTTTCAATCATTATCCCTATGTAACAAATTGCTCCAAAGCTAGTGATATTTTTTTAAAAAAATGCTTTTGTTATGTTCACAGATTCCTTAGATTAGGCATTAGGGAAGGTCCCACAGGGCAGTGCTCACTCTGGTTGTGTGACTGAAGTCAGACGACCCACTTCCAAGGAGGCTGTTGGCTAAAAGCTTCTGTGTGGGGCGGGTCAAGTGCCCTCATGACATGGCAGCTGGCTTCTCCAGAGCCTGTCTTTCACGAAACCAAAGCATAAGCTGCAATGATTTTTATGACCTAGGATCAGAAGTCACACATTGCCACTTCTGCCTAGTTCTACTGGTCACAAAGGGACAGGCTTTACTCATTTTGAGACAAGACTATACAAGTTTATAGATACCGGAGGCATGGGTCCATGGGGACCATCCTGGAGACCGGCTACACCTTGAATGTCCACTCTTCCCTGAAAGCTTAATTATGGGCCAGCCTAGTTACAGCATCTGCTGTAAGGAATAGAGAGCATGGGGGTATTGAAAAAGATAGCATCTTTTAGCTAGAAAAGACTTAGAGATGATATAGTCTAATTCAAGTATTCTTGAAGCCTAGATCTAGATGTGTTTTTAGGGATTAGTTAATTCAAGTCTCTTAGTTTACAGATAAGAAAAAAAAGGTTCAGAAAAGACATTTATAGCAGAGCTGAGACAAGTGGTCAGAACTGCTGCAGCTCAGGTCAATAAATAATCACGTGAGGCATACAGACTAACAAAACTTCCTGGAAACATGTTCTTTTGATGTGTAAAAGTAATCTGGATTTGACTTGGTGTCATAAATTGCATAATATTTGTGGCTAAATACCATGCAGTCCAGTTGTGATTTTGCTTATTGGGAAAGTATGCAGGACACTAATTTGTGTGGGTTTTATTTGCTCACAACATTATACTCTATTCATATACTCTTTGCCATGCTAATTTGCTGATCATATAAAGTGGTCACTTGCACAGAAATTAAAATTAAATGAAACATTATCTACTCATTTATCTTTTAAGAATTACAGTAATATCAAAGAGAATGCCAAACTTTAAAATAAGATGTAGAAGAATGGAGAAGATTTTTTCAATTAATTGAATAAATTAATCTGACATTAAATGAAAACCTCAGAATATACTCAATTAGATGGTAAATTGTACAAAATAGAACTTCCTGAATTCTATTTTTCATTGCCTAGAAATTAAGGCCAGATAAATTTTATTTATTAGAGTAGTTTCTATCAGTAATGAAGTTCTTTTACCTACTTTAATGAAGGTCACAGACAAATCTATTTTTAAACTACAGTCATTCCTTCATTATTTTGACAACTTGAATTGAATATCATAAGTTACAGAGTGCAACTGTTTTATAGACTTTCTTTGCAATTGGAATACAAGACAAATAAAAGTAGACATAAAAAGGGTCATTTGATTTTGAAAGTTTTATTGCAGCAGTTACAGATCGGCATATGTAGGGATAAAAATACTGGGCTTTGCGTTAGTGCTGCCATATATTTTGTTTTGGCTCTTTAAAAGAATAGAATGTGACAGAGGAGAAATATAAATTCTCAATCTTTTAGGTGGGGAGGGCGGGGGAGAAAAATACACTTTATTTCTATGACCTACAAGAACAGTGTGCTCAAATAGGGCAATGTATCAATGCTGAGGTATAACTGAAGTTTTTTGGGCTTAACGCAGGGATGAGTAGTCTAATATTTCTATTTACATTTCTATACACATGTCCAAGTTTTTCTCCATGATGGCTTTAAAAAATTTTTTTTCAGACTAAAATAGTTACTGCCACATAGTCATTTTTTCTATTTTGTCTTCATTTAACATATATAGAGATGACTTTAAATATTACTTTCCTAAGGCTGTAATTCCTAATAGTTAGATATTATTAGATACTCAGCTAAATGGTAAATGTAGCCGGAAGTATACAGAATCTAAATGTGAATAATCATTTAATTGTAGATTATTTTATGTCATATTGTTTTTAAATCATTCTACATAAAATGTTGAAATTGCAATTTACAGATTGGTTATTTAATGATCTACACCACTGTGCCCTAGTCTTCTGTTATTATGCAAGCAAACCACCTACAAGTTTTTTCTGTGTAATTGAAGGCCCACCGTCTACACTTTCTGAGGTGACCATGACTGCTGACAAATATAAGAGTCTTCTCAGCTTTAACTTAAAACTCCCAATTTCATCCAGCTTATTGCAGAAGACAATTTTAGAATTCATGCCTTGCAAAGATCCTAATGGGCGAGGATAAAATAAACTGGATTAAGAAAATAATGGCTAATCTTTAGGTAAAATTTTGAATGGGAAAAAATATGCATACAACAAAAAAGCTAGAACTGTATGATGTATTTGTCCTTTATGTCCTTATAATTTTAATCTAAACTCGCTTTATGCTTTGCCTCTGATGTTAAGGGTCTTTATATTTTGTTTCATTACTTCTTTATTGTAAACTGGTTTGCATCAGTTTGATATCAATTGAAAAAAATGTAAAAATGCTTTTCTTGTAATATGTACTACTGGTGCTCATTTTGAAAAATCCCCAAATGTCTTTTCAGCCCCTCTTGTTTGTGCTTTGTTTCTTTCCCTCCTATGTTTGCTCTGACTAGCAAACTTGTTCCTGCCATACATGTCTTTTGCAATTGGAACATTAATTTTTATGCATGGATGCACGTCAGGAGGGGAGGTGGGTATAAGAAGGGAGGAGTGGCAGTAGAATGAAACTGGGCTCATACATTGCAGCTTGGACCATCCTAACCTCCTGTGAATTATCTACAAGATATGCCAGTGAATGGAGGGTGGCAATAATTTTCACATGCATCATATTTCTGTCTTGAAACCTTCTTCTCAACCTTAGGCCATTTCAGATGTTCACCTAATGTATAGTCGACTTAACCCTTGTTTGAAAGATCCTCTATACTGACCTATGCTAACAGGACATTTAGTAATAAATACACAACAAAAATGTGAGAAAACAGACAAAATTAAAATCACAAGTGTACTAAGTACTCTTTAGGATACTTTACATTTTTGGTGGGCAAAATAATCTGTTGATTTTGTTATCTACAGTCCTCCATGGGAAATGCTATTCCAGAGATGCTCTCTGTCCCACCTTTTGCAGGTTGACATTTCAATCTGGCAAACTCCCAGAAAGTTTGATAAGTATCAGTATTGGGTCAGAGAGAGCATACTCTTTAAAGCTAGAAATCTTGGGTTGAAGCCTGGGATTCATACTATTTGTGAGGATATAATCAAATCCTTTAAGCACTGGGGAGCAGATGCAGCTCAATGATTGAGTACCGGCTTCCTGCATTTGAGTCCCAGGTTCAGTGCCCAGCCCCAATACCAAACAAAAACAAACAAACAAACAAATAAAAAAAAACCTCCCTCAAATCCTTTGAGCACTCTGATTCTGTTTTTCTTCTGTAAATAATGGATAATAATAGTAATAATAAAATTACCTTCCTGCCCTCCCTATGTAATAGAATTATGAGAATTATCAATAATAAAAATGATAATAACAATAATAATACAAAACAAACAAGTACAATAATGGTTATAAAGGCAGTTCATCACCCCTAAGGCACCATCCAGCACAGGCACTGTTCTTTGTCCCCTCTACACTAGTTAACATTGCCCATTACTTTTGTGGTAGTCACATATATGGCAGGGCCTGTGCTTTACTTATTCTTGGTGCCTCTTATCTGGCTCATTGTCAGGCAGTTAATAAGTGATCAGTAATTTTGCTTAATGAATGATTAAATGAATATGATAGGCAACCATGTGAAAGGAAAATTAGGTTTGTATCCTATAATCGCAAGAGCTAAATCTAATCTAATAATGATGATATAGGAAGATGGAAACAGGATCAATATAAAAAAGATGAAAATTAAACCTTAGGGAAATCCAAAAATGGAACAAGACACCTTTTAAATAATACTTTTGCTATCACTGAATTTTTCTTAGATGTGGCTATTGTCTCCATTAGGAAAATCTAGGTGATGCTACAATAACAAATGACTCTAAAATTCAGGATCTTGTAATAGCATTGTTGCTGCTTTATCTCCATCATGGTTGGCAGGGATGCTTTGACCACTTGAGTTGCTCCAGACCCAGGCTGATGGAACAGCCATCATCTAGAATGTTGCTAATCGTCATGACTGAGGGAAAAGAAACGTGCTGTGGAGGTTTTTGAATGGACAGCTAATTGCTGCAGTCTATAAGTGACACATGTTCTGTCCACTCACAACTCATTAGCCAGAACTAGATATGTCACCCCAGTCTTGAGGCCAGGAAGTGCAATCCTATGCTATATCTGAAGAAAATAGTACTAATGACCACCATACCCAATCTCTCAACAGGGATGTTATAAAGAGGATTCAAAAGGAGTGAAGAGAGACCAAACTAGTAGAAATTCAATCTATGATTTGATGATTCTACAAATACACTTATTTTCCCAATCCCTAAATAAAATCTACAAGCTTCATTTTCATATGGCAAGTCTCACGTATATTGGATTTATACTTCGGCCTATTATAGACCAGTAAGTTCTAATATGCCAATGTCTAACTGCTTCCTATAATCATTAACTCTATTTTCATTGACTTGTATTCGTGTCCATCACCCTTTTCTGGTTTTGTTTCTTTGCTGTTTGGGGAGGTCTATCAAATACTAATTTTTATATTCTACCATGATTTCATGGCTTTCACTATAGAAATGTCCACCAACTCTTCCTAAACAGGTTGATTTTCTTCAAATAAGGGGAAGATTAGACTACACTTTAAGACAGGTTCTCACTATAAGGCAATGTCTCATTGGCCATAAAAAATATTTCCTGGAAGATTAGAGTGTACCTTTAAGAAGGCTTTATACTATATGGATACTGATTCTGACAGAAAACTGAAATTCCAGGCAATATGATTGGAAAGTGCAGGCTTCTTCTAAGATGGCAACCTAGGGAGCCAGTCTCATAACCAATTGCTATTTACAGTGCCATGTTCTGACTCTCAACTATCCTTTGCATCAGCATGGGTCTGTCTGCACATGATGAGCAGAAACAGATCTCTGTGGCTTGCTTAGTTGTTATATGAAGGTTGCAAGGTTAAAGTGAACCTACATACCACCTTGTACAGAATAGAAATTCCGTGGTCTTTGCTTACAATCTGGTGTTCTGGTGAATGTGAAGTTCTGCCTCCTGTACTGCTTTGTTTTATGATTATGTATATGTGGGTGCACATGAGTATAAGGGGAAAGGGACTGGATTTGAAATACCCGTGATGAAAACTAGGGTGAATTTCAAAGCTATTCTTTCTTGTATATTGTTAGATATTATGTGGGTTTTTTTAATTTTGTTTTGTTTTGTTTTTAGGTACCAGGGCTGGGGATTGAATCCAGGACCTCGTAAATGGGAAGGCAGCACTCAAACCACTGAGCCACGTTGGCTCCATATGCTGTTTTAAGGAAGAGCAGGGGCATAGTAGCACATAGTTGTAAAGTAAATTTTATAAGAATCCTCAGAAATCACAAATTTGGTCATAGTGGCAGTTGAATCAGTCCCCCTAAGCATATCTCAACATATGGTGTCTCTCGCTGTTATTTTATCCATAAAGTTGTGATTATCTTGGCTTGTGACACTGGAGTAATTACAGAGTTCTACTCTCCCATTTTTACTCAGTGGTCTTTAGTGAGAAAACTCAGCAGTCATTTGTCTAGGCTTACTATGAATGAGAAGCAGTTTTTCTCATCTGCCTTGCTGAATGATAATGAGGTGAAGAGTGGGTTCTTCTTGGAAAGGCATGCTGACCTGACCATTTGATGTGTTTTAACATTCACTATTATGAGACTATGGAGAAGTCAAGGCAAAAAAATATCTGTGAGGTAACTGAAAATACACAAATGCCAGGGATGTACAAGGGAATTTGTCTGGACAGTTCTCTTAAGTGATGGTCATGTGATGGGGAATGTGACAGAAGTGTCATCTCATCCTAAGCAAGGTGTGTTACAACTAATTGGTAAGGACATCACTGTTCAAAGGCCCCGGTTTAATCAGAGTAGTATTCTGGAATTTTCAAAATGGTAAAGAATGGATTATTTTACAGCCATTTACTTTCAATGTGTTTGTCCCAATCAGGCAGAGAAAGTCTAATTCTTGCCTGAAATTTGTCTCCAATGTGAATGTGACTCAGAAGAAACAAATGTGAAGTCTTTATTGGCCCGATTTATTTGTCAGTGAGTTTTTGTTCTTGTTTTGTGATTTCATTTTGCCAAAGCAGGTGGTTGGGTAATTATATAATTGATACATTTCAGGCCGCTCGTGACTGAAGAGAAAGCAGGACATGGAGACAAAATAGGTCACAAGTAGTCAATTCAGAATCAGAGAGCGGATATAAATGCTTAGCTGTGTAGCTTAACATGCTTTATAGCCATACACAGACAACTTGGAAGGCTGAGCTTTGGCTTCCTTTTAATAAGTCCCACATATCCATGAAATCTTTTACTAGAAAGACTGTGAAAGTTGTATAGTGTAAACAGCCAGGTGCACTTATCTCATGATATAAAAGGTGAGGACTTTGTGTAATTAAAAGCCACCATGCTTATTTTTTCATATTTTATTCCATTTATTCATGTTGCCTTAAAAACCTTGTTCCCCACCAAAACCCCAAAGGTCCTAAAACATCTTTGGAATTATATGGGATTTATGTACTTAAGGACTATTTTGGAGTATAAGATAACTGTGAAGATACAGGATGAACACAATGGAATATGTGTTAGCACCCTTCAGAAAGTGGACTTGAACCTGCAGAAGGTACTATTTGTGAGTTCCTCTCAGAATGCAAATCCTTCTTAGCACAGGGTTATTGACCCATAAGATCTATAATTGTTCCTTAGTTTACGATATACAGTTTATCGCCACACATGGATGCTAAGCCTTTGTGCTTTGGAGAGTTCAGAGAAGAAGACCGATGTAAACTCACTCCAAAGCTAAGTATAATCATCAGGTTTTTGTTTCTCTAAGTCCCCAACACCTTTCAGAGTATCCTGTTGTAATCATCCATATTGCACATACACATAATTGAATTCAGGTCACAATTCAAGCCAACTGCTCGGGAATACCAACTTGCAAGCATCAGTCAACAAGAGAACATGTCTTTATTCTGCACAGAGGATACAGAGATGCCAAGGTTTGCCTTCTGAATACCAATGGTGTCTGTTAGTAAAAAAACAAGAAACAAAAACAAACAAACAAAAACTTTTCCAGACAGAAGCAGCCCAACTTAGGAGTACTTAAGAAACAACCTCAGGTTTACAGATGCAAATATGTTTATGTGCCATGAATCCTAGTGGCATACTCTTATGAAAGAACGTTGCTGTTTGGTTCAGCAACATAGTCACCTGTGGGGCGTTGCCTACAAATCACAGGTGTTCCTTGTTCCTGCAATTTGGCGAACAAGCCTATACCAAGTGGCTTACATTTACACGATCTGGATTTGTGAGCAGAGATACTGGTTATATCAGGATGTCCTGAAATTTGTATTATCTGCCGTGAAGAACAGAGCCATTTATCTGTCTTGGAGGTTGCTATGCTATATTACTTTTCAAACTGAAAGACGGCATCTGCTTTAGTCGTCGCCAGCGCCCATGCATAGCCATTCAAACTTTGAATTGTGCAGACTACAGGGTGTCATGCTGAAGTTTTGCTGGCCTTGAACAAGTCTGAAGTATGATAATTCAGAGGAACTAATACAGTAGTAAGTAGATTTTTAAACAACAGCAGAGAAGCTGATCAGTCTTTTGAGATGCATACTCTGAAAAAAAAAAAGGTTAACCTTTGCGAACTTTGAATACAAAGCCTTTAAATGAATTTTATATGAATTTGAGAGTCAAAGAAAAGCACCATTCAAGAACAGCTGATTAATTGAATTGCTTTTCATTGTGCATGCCGACAATGATGGAAATATATTTATCAATACACTTTTTAGTCACACAAAACGGACAGAATCTAATCCACAGAAGAGAATCCGGGATGCACAAAGGCACTGCTGAATATCTTCTGACGATGGTTTGGTGAAGTGAAATGTAAAGCCAGGATTTACAAATATTACACAAGTGAGCACTGTTACTGCACTCAGGCTGAAAAATCCTGTTCAAATCCAATAAGTGGTTTAAGATGTGCAAATAGAGGCTTCTGCAGGGAGTCAGGCATTAGAAGCCACCTGGAGCATGTGGTAGAGATTGTATCCATCAATACAGCAGCTGGGCTGAAATTATAAAGAGAGCTGCTTTTCATCACGCTTGTTTTAATGCATACATTTCTCCTGTCACTGGCACCCCGGGAAAACCACTAAGCACAAAAATGAATGGTGCCCATTACCTGATATTCATACTTGTGACAACAGAGGAAAGAATCACAACACAACAGTAAGCAAAAAAAATTGATATCCAAATTATTTTTAAGTTGCTGCAGTAGGAGAAAAATCTTGAAAACCAATTGGTAATATTTTAATATGAAAGGTAGAGAGAGGAGCAAAGTCACCCGATATCTGATCATAAATTTCTTTCTTCTGGTGTGATATGGGCAATCTTTACTATTATTTCAAAGCAGGGTCAGATTTTACAATACAATTGTAGCATAAAAGGGAAAAGATGTCCTCTCTAATGGGAGTCTCAATGTAAAATCCTGGTTAGGGAAAAGATAAGAAGCCTATGGATCCAACTCATTCCAATGTTGGGAACAGATCGCATTCCCTGCAGGTGGCTCTGGCTTGCATGGAACAGCTCTGCAAGTGTTGCATGTTCAGACCTTTCTAGCATTCAGTGTGGCTCATAACTGTACATCAAATGCCAGCTATAACCTAATTTCGATTTCATGATGATGGTACAATCTATGTAACATTTTATTAAGTTACCACCTTTGGAACAACGTGGAAGTAGCCTTAATAATAGCTAAGTATTTAAAAAGCAAAACTAATCTGTGGTAACAAAGAAGAGTTCAGGGATTCCCTGGGGCCAAAGTGCGGATGAGGTTGACTGGAAAGGGGCATGAGGGAAGTTTTGGGGGCAACGGACCTGTTCTATAGCTTCATTGTGATGGTGGTTACACAGGTGTATAGATTGGTCAATACTCTCATTGAATTGTGCGATTAAGGTGAGTGGATTTCATTGCATATAAATTATACTTTAGTAAAGTTGATTTTTTAAAAAGCCTTAGTTTCAGAAAAGTTATTTCAGCATGTTGAATTTGATAATATAAGTGATATTTCATATAGTTAACCTCAATTTTCTCTTCCCCTTTAAATTTGTTGAATATTTGCAAATTTGCATTTCACTACATAAGAGGACTTATTAATTTAGTGAGGTGCTTGTGCTTTAGTCAAGAGTGAATTTATCTGTCAGAAGGAAATTTTCCGGACACTGAGTGGATTTAGGTAAGTTAATTAAGAAAACCGGCTCCAACTCAGCACTTAAGACTCTAGGTTAAGTTAATGTGATATTTTTTTTCCTAGCACAAAATATTATATTGATTAAAGAGGGAGGATGATGGTGCACCATTCAGGGGGTATGGTATCTTTAGGTGTGATGGAAAGGATGCTGAACTGGGAAGTAAGAGGTCCAAAACCTCCCTCCATTGCTCCCATTAGGCTCAGAGTATGACCATGGGTCACTGAGTGTTTTAAAGTTTCAGTTTCTTCATCTGTAACTTAAAAGGATTGTGCCAAATCTGTAGCTTTCAAAAAAAAATCCTTTGTGGACTGATTCTTATTTCAAACAATATATCATGCAGAACCAGAATAAATAAAGTAGGTAAGAGTAGAGTTATTCTGCTTGAATTGGGGGCTGGGAGGCCTGTGACCTTGCCCATCATCACCTGCACATAAAGATGCAGACACCTGCCCAGAGTCCAGGAGTTCCTCAGAGGAGGGACACAACCACTATTCTCTAACCTCCCTTCCAGCTTTAATACTTTATAAAGAAAAAACCCTAATAATTAGCATGGAATGTTTAATGTTATTGTCAAGGTTTTTTTCTTGATAGTAAAAGAACATACATTTTTTTGGAAACTAAAAAACCTCAGAAAATTTGATAAGTGAAAAAACATTTCCCACATTATATTCTTGTTTCAATTAGTATTTTATACATATTTTTGACCGTTATAGTCCTATAATATCATTATATTTACATTCTCATGTAAACTATTAAAACAATCCTGTCTTCCAGTGAAATAATTTATTATCCTTCTGTTGATGGATAGTTGTTTTTACTGTTCTCCCTATTTTGCTTAAAATAACACTACACTGAATATTTTATGCATAAAACTTTTTACTTAGGTAGGTAAAATATATAATTTTCTGAATTGCTTTCCCAAAAGTCTGTTTCTATTAATTTCCACCACCAATAGAAAAGAGGCTCTAAATAGCACCCTATAGGTCATTAAATGTTTGCCAGGTGTGCCACATATTTTACTCATGCCAAGCCTTGGACCACCTTTAAATCTTATGCTTTGTAACTGAATCTCATTTTGGAAGCTATAATATGGTTCATACTCCCTAATATGGGTCAAGTACTTAAGAACCAAAAGGATCTTGAACACACTTTAAGCAAAACCAAGCACCTTGTTTTTCCCCATTTATTCATTCATTCACTTATCATGCATTTATTGAGAATCAAATATGTGCCAGACATTTGCACTAGGTAGTGGGATATAAAGTTAAGTACAACATGGTGCATTGCCATTAAAAAGCCCAGAAAATATATGATTATATATATATAATCCTTACATAGAAAATAGTGATATATATTTATACTTACTCAGATGGATCCAGGAGAGAGCAGTTGGGGATGTTAAGTATAATATTCCATTAGAGGGTCTGGTATGATAAAAGTCCTAGACTGGTTGAAACGTGTATCTGCCCTGTCCTTTTAATGAATTGAGAGGAATGAGGCAAGTCTTGCATCGTCTATTGAAGATTATTGAAAACACAACCTTACATTTTCTTTATGATTAATTTTCTGAAATTTTTGCTTAGAAATTGTCAATGAAGTGTTTACTTCCCACATCTCAACCTCTTTCACATCAAAAAGGTGAAACACAAACTCACAAGCATAATTTTTTAACTATTCCTAAACTATGAAAGTTCTGAAACACTTTTATGAACTAGGCAATAGTTTATGCTCTTTTTAATCCAGTTTATAGATCATATTAATAATCTCTGTAACACAATTTCTCTGAAGGTTTAAAATGTTAATATTAGCTAAATAGTCAAAATGTTAAATATTTAGTTAGAAACAGTCTCTTAAGAAAGACTTGGCTTGATTCTTATGGTTCTAATTGTTATTTGGCTTGAAATAATATGGTTTGATACTTAACTCCTATAAATCAAAGAATAGTCCCAGATTTCCTGACACACATGTAGGCTTGTCCTGTCAATGCTGAGTTAGAGGTAGACACAAGTGTAGAAGAAAAGCAGAAAACTGAACGTCAGGACTTGACTTGGTATCACATAAATTTTTAAAATCGGGCTTCTTGAAATTTAACAACTCCATAGTGAAAATCTATCACAAATAACTAGCTGTTAAGGTTGGTTTTAGCTTCCCATACCAGTGATAAAAAAAAAAATCCACCCTATCCACAATACACAAATCAAGAATCTCAAATTCCTTCAAGATATGGATTTCCTAACTCCTTGACTACCTCTTCAAAGCCAGTTATAAATGAATGTTCCAGTGGACTAATTACAGCATATGGAGTTTGGCTACCATATCTCAGAAAGTGGATTGGAGAAGGAGGAATTAAACGTAAGATCCTAGCTACTCACCCTTTTGATTTAACAGCTGAGGAATCTGAGCACAGGTTTAGTAAAGTAAGCATCTGATCCTCCTAAAGGGATTTCCTGTTGTTGTATAAAGGAGAATAATTCCATTTATTTCTTTGGGGGACATACTAGAAAAAAAAAAAGATTAAGAAGACCTGTTTACTGAAAATAAACTCATAAAGCTTAAAGGAGGAAAAATTTTGCACCCACCACCTACAGTGTTCTCTCACTTCAAAATGGTAATACTCCTAAAGATGGAAATGTAAGAGAATTTTCATCTTTACTGTTTCTGTGTTGCCTTGATTTGTTCCACATGATTTTCTAACTCTCTGTTATTTTTAGCTGGCAGTTAATATTACAGTCTCCCCAGCTATGAAAATTCAAATGTAGTCTAAAAGGGATAGGCCTTTAAATTAACCAGTTATCCAAATATCTACTTGGTAAAAGAAAGCATTTCTCTATGGAGAAGTTTCTGATCCTTTGGTTCAGAAGTTAATTTATTTTTAAACAAACACATTGAATTTTTGCAATGGAAAATTGCCATTTGGTTTCTTAAATCAGTTACAGTTTAAGCCATTGATTCATGAATCATTCAAAGTAGTAAGCCAGAGTTACCAATGTATGACAGCAAATGCTGGATTCTCAGAGGAAATGGAACCGCTGCTTGTTTATCTTGGAGTGCATATGTGTCATAATTTTTACTGTACACATGTATTTTGTGTGCAATTTTGTCTGTTTATCCTATTCTCAGGTAGAATAAACCAAAAAAAAAAAAAAAAAGACAGCCCTCTCTAGTACTGGTAAAGTTATTAAGGATTAAAATCCCCTCTGTCTGGAGGTTCAGACCCCCTTTCCTTTAGCACAGGGGACTGAGGGAATATATGATGTGTTCTGGGTGCAGGAAGGTAAGAAAAGCATTTGCGGTGATGTTACCCCGCCACCCATTGAATACCCCAATCCAGTAAGCTCTTTTCCAGTTAACTAAGCAAGTGACTGGCCTCCCCCACTTCAATAAGATGCTGGAGAGTGTCACCTGGCCAAAGCTGTACAACTTGACACGGCAATGGTGCATGCTGACAGACACAGGGCGGTTTCTCTAGGCCCAGCTCCAAAAGATGGAGCTATCAGGCAAGAGTCAGGATGCGCAGAACAAGGAAATCTCAAGCTGCCACTCAAATGAAAGGGATTACAGAAAACCCACAAGCTCTGAAGCTGATAAAAGTTTCTCTGCATGGTATCACAATAAATCTGCACGATTGGTTCTCACAATAGTGAAAACCAGAAGGTCCTTTGATATAACAGGATAGTTTGGGGAGGGTGGGGGGAGACTGTGGAAACTTATTTGTTTTGCTCTCTTGGAGCTCTGGGCTCATTCCCACTCAAGAGTGGAAGAATGCCCCAACAAAGGTAGATATGATTGTTTTCTCTTTTGAAAAATAAGGAGAGACAGGTCCCAGAGTGAGAAAGGAATGAGGGAATATGTAAAAACTATGAGGTAGAAAATTTTTCTGGCTTAATTGTTTGAGGACCAAGGTTCAAATCTTAATTTGGCACTAGGCTAGTTGTTGACGCTTTCAGAATTGGTAAAATGGAGATTAATTATAATATAATTATCTTCAGAAGAACAGAGGTTT
>JAQZBX010034275.1:0-25056 GCA_029593785.1 Cabassous unicinctus
TAAGAACAAAGTCATACCAATTTGCAAATGAACTGAGATAAAAATTAGAATATGAATGAAATTAGTTGTTGCAATAAATATTTGTATCACTACCCAGGCAACTGCAAATTTTATTTACCCACAAAGATGCTTGTAATAGTTTAAATGGTAGGAAAATATTTTCTATTAGCAGAGTTTCATTTATGTGTTTTTGGTTGGTGACTATATTATGCATCCCTTTTCTAGGTAGCTTATATAGAAAATTATGGGGAGACATTTGAAAGAAATGAGTAATTGAGGGTTGAAGATGACTGTGAATATTATTATTAAATAGTTTTGAAAAAGGTTTGCTTGCAGTTTTGCTTCCAGATGATTTCCATTTGAACTATTTATTCTAGCAGTGCCTTTTTAAAAATGAGATAAGCTTTTTTTTTTAAAAAAAAGTTTGCTTCAAGTTTGGTAAAGCTCTTTCTTTCATAAAGGTTTCCTTTTGTCACTGACTTCTCAGATGATACAGGTTTCCACCCCTTTGGTATCACAGGGGTATACTACTGTACTCCTTCCTGTAGCTGAATTGGATGGCTGTATTGATGTCCTGGATCCAAGGGCCTGTGCACTAGTATTGTATGTCAGGAGGACAAAGGGATGGCGCCAACCATCCTGCTCTGTGCGCCAGTAACTAGAATTAATTACAAACCAATCGAATCCGTTGCAGCCAATTGGTAAACTAATTGGTAATTTTAGCTGTACATCTATATGTAGTTATCTGAATTCCTATAACATTACTTTCAGAGCCACTTTTGTTCTGTTTCATCCTGCTTGACAAAATGGCCTTCATAGCTTTAGGGAGAAAGATGTGCATCAGTGACTGTGAGGCTGCTCCAGCTGCTTGTCTTGTTTGTATTCCCTTGTTCGTAAAACATGACTCGGATTACAGCTGCATGGTACCACTCTGATCATTTCTGATAACGTTAAGCTAAACATTCCTTAAAATAGGTGGTTTAAGCCATCAAATGTACTTTCTCTGTGCCAACTAGTATTGGGAATAAAGGTGCTTATATCTTGCATTTGAGAGGTTTTTTTTTCCCCCCAACAAAAGGGATATCAGAAAACTTTGAAATAAATTATTCTGAATCAAATCTTTCTATCCCCTAATGTAGGTCGTTTAAGTTAAGTGAATTTAATTAAAGAATTTGAGTTATATTGGTAGAATTTAGAGAATGTAGCCAACTAAAATTTTATGTTTGTTCTTTTCCTTATTATAGATGACTTTTATTACCAGTGATCTGGCAGCAAGGATTACCATTGAAAGGAAATAAATAATACCTTTTTGTTTAGAAGAGTCTTTTAAAATAGAATATAATGTTTATGACGTAGTAAGGGTGTTACTGTATTTCAATTGTGAATAATTTGGCATTCATTTATTATTAGTCTTATTCTGACTTCCAAAGTCTATCTATAACTTTTAAAATACTTATAACTGAAAAGTGTTTCTGAGGTCTTTGAGTGCCATTCATACTGCAAAGTCAATTTAAAACCTAGCTATAGAAAAGTAATGCATTTATAATGCAGATGATGATTTTTATAAAAAGCTGGTTGGCATTTTTTGATGGTCATTTTCTAGGAATTTTGGAAAGTAGCTTTTATAGCAAGGTGAAACTGGTATGAGTGGCTTTTTTTCTAATGCATAAACTTTAAAGTTCTTTGTCTAATGAATTTAACCTGATAACTTTGGTGGATATACCAATAATACTTAGACATACAGAGTCACACTTGGGGTCAGTTTCTCCTTTCTGAATAGTGAAATAGTGAAATAGATCTCAGTGGCCCATGCTTTTATATTCTTTTCTTACACAAAAATTTCATTGTCATAAAGGTGCATAACTAATTAGTGCCAAGAAAATAATTTTCACCAGATACATAGAACATAGTGTCACAGCACATAATTTTGGATACCTAAAGAAGAAAATTAGAGTGCAATAATAGTAATTAGGATGAATGTGTATAGTGGGCACAGATGATCTACTCGTCCTAGTTAAGCTGAATTGAAAATGATTCTCCTTCAAATCCACTGACTTTTAAATTTATTTTATCTTTGGAAGCTCAGTATTAGTTGAAATGTTGCATTTTGATAACAGAAGGCAAGTTACTCATCATAATTCTTGAAAACTGATTTTAAATTGTGCAGGGTAGCTTTTGATATCTTTAGATTTTTATAAAATGCATAAGAAATGTTGATAAAATTTTAAGCATTTACGTTTCCAAACATGTGTCTTTTTAAACTGATGATAATTTCACATATATGTTAGTAGAATTGAAGATGAGCGTTTGGAAGGGACTAAATATCATTTTGAATTTTCATTTCAGATATTTTCAGTTTAGAAGTAAATGCTAAAAATGTTGAGACATGTTAAAAATATTGAGAAAAAACACTGGAGGAAAATGTACTCTAGATAGTGGTTTTGCTAGTAATTTTTCATTTCTTTTCTTCCTTTTTACTTTTCTTACTGTCAGTATAGGCAATCCTGGAGATGTGAGCAGTGGACCAGGAATCAGTAGGCTTGGGTTCTGTACCACCACAAGCTGGTCACCAAACCTCAGTATTCTCATTTTTAAAGTGGCTGACTGTAGACAGTGTGACTTCATCACTTATTAAATAATTCCTTTGGATTTGCTTATTATTCTTCATCTTTTATAGTTACTAGTTTTATGTTTTTGGCCAATTATTTAGAGTAAAATTTCTAAACAAGACTGGAGAGGATAGAAATTCACTTTAGAAGAGATTGAAAATTATGATAATTTATTCTGCCAGAAAATATCACTGATAACTGTTTATTAGGCATCTTGAGAGAAAAATCTGCTTAATTCACTTAGGCAAAAAGGCAGCATTTGCTGACATAATATCAGTGTTTCATTGCATAGTAAACCTTTCTAATGTGGTTTGAACTTTCATAGATTCAGCAAATAACCAACCCATTTTGGCATACAGCTGGTTTCTAACAAACAGTTGGTGAATAAATCATAGACTCTCAGAACTATAATTAGAATTGTGTAATTCACTTGTCCATTACACAGTTATTTATCCTTGACCATATCCCTTTGTCAATGATAACATCCAGTGATACAGTACTGACTACCACTGGTACTTAATTCTCTTTTGGGAAAGCTCTGCCAGCTAAAAATATCTTTCTCTCTGTCATTTTTACCCAGGATTCTTTGTTCCATAACTCATGTCTATATTGAAGTAGTGTAATTCCTTTTCAACAGGCCCTTTTATGTGTGAAGATGGCTATCATGCCATCCTTTTAGTCTTTTCCAGTCTTGTGATCTCTAGTTCTTATTATAGTTCCAATTATGACCTGGTTTTAAGGTCTTCCTCATGGACAGACAATCCACTTTATCTATATAGCCTTCTTAAATTGTGGTGCTTAGTATGACTTATCAGTCATGATCTTGGTAGATAGCAACAGAAATAGACTCTGATTTAAGTAAAAAATTAATTTATTGGGAGATTATTGGATAGTTCACAGAATGGACAATAAGACCAAAGAATTAGTGTCAGAAAATGGGGAGGAAACAAGGGAGGTTTTGTAGCAGAATTTCTGGTTAGGATGTACTGCCGTTTTATAACACTAACATTGCCTCTTCATCTTTACCTCATATATTAGTCAGCTAAAGGGGTGCTGATGCAAAGTACAAGAAATCTGTTGGCATTTATAAAGGGTATTGATTTGGGCTAGAAGCTTACAGTCACAAGGCCATAAAGCATAAGTTACTTTTCTTACCACCTACTTTACTTTGTTGGAGCAAGATGGCTGCCAGTCTCTGTGAGGGTTCAGCCTTCCTCTTTCTCCTAAGGCTCCTTGGTCCCAGCTGCTTCCTTTCTCAGCCGTAGGTTAGCATAAACCTTCTCTCTCTCCCCAGGGCTTGTTTCTCTCCGGGCTCGGCTGCTCTGCTCTCTCCACAAGGCTAGCTGTAAACTTTCAGGTGAAATGGCTCATCTCTCTTCCTGGGGCCTCTGCCATGTCTAATGGAGCCTTCTCTTTTTCCTCACGTATCTGCTTCTCTGTGTGTTTACTTTCTGGGGCTCCAGCATCAAAAACTCCAGCTCTCTCCTCTGAGTGTTGTTTTCTCTGTGAGTCCCTGCCCACCAAGGGGGCGGAGACTCAGCATCCTCCTGACATGGCCGAATCAAAGCCCTAATTTTAATTTAATCAAATAAAAGTGAAACCTCTGAATTTAATACAATCTAATATGCCCAGAGGAACAGACCAGTTTAAAAACACAATCCAATATCTGTTTTTAAAATTCACAAACAATATCAAACTGCTACACCTCATTTACTTTATTTATTTATTTATTTTTTTAAAGATTTATTTATTTTATTTATTTATCCCCCCTTGCTGCTTGTGCTGCTGTGTCCATTCGCTGCGTGTCTTCTCCGTGTCTGCTTATCTCCCCCTTGCTGTGAGGTCTTGCCGCATCAGCCCACGGTGCCGCGTGAGCCGGCCTGCCCCCACAAGGAGGCGCCAGGAAGCAAACCCGGGGCCTCTCATATGGTAAACGGGTGCTCTATCCATTGCGCCACACCCGCTTCCTGCTGTGAGGTTGCTGCATCAGCCCACCGCACCGCTCAGGCCGGCTTGCCCTCACAAGGAGGCCCCGGGACGCGAACCCGGGCCTCCCATATGGTAAACGGGGGCTCTATCCACTGAGCCACACCCGCTTCCCCTCATTTACTTTAGATTCAAAGTCCCAGGCAAATAAAACTTACTGGTTAAATCCCAGTTATATTTCCATGCTTGGCTGCCAAGAGGTAGGGAGGAGGAAGATTTCCTCCTCTTGCATCTGCACAAAAAGCTGATCCCTCAAACCAGAAAGGAAGTGGCAGTGCTGAGTAGCAATACATTTTAAAAAGTAAGAAAAATACACTTAATGCAAATGGAATGCCCTCAGAGGAGGTGTTCTCACTTTACTTTGTGCTAGTCAAACCCCCAAGCTCTTCATGCATATTAATATACTTGTATTGATACACTATAAGGTCATATTTACTTCTTCATTTGGCTTAGCAAATTATTTACTCAACTAAGTTTAGTGTCATAATTCTTAAGTCTTTTTTATATGTGTCCTCTGTTGTTAAGATCAACTTTCCCCCAATCCTGTACTTATACAGTTAGTTTCTGGATCAAAGGGTAGAACCTGAAATTTATTCTTTTAATTTGCATCTTTTAAGATTTGCCTTATTACTATAGGCTGTCTAGAGCAGCGCTGGTCAATAGAAATATAATGTGAACTTTAACACTTTCTAGTAGCCACATTCAACAGGTAAATAGAAACAGGTGAAATTAACTTTAATAATATATTTTATTTAACTTTATTCATAAAAATATTATTCGAACATGTATTCAGTATAAACAATTATTCATAAGAAATTTTACTTTTCTGTTTTTTTGGTCCAAGACTTGGAAATCTGGTGTGCATCTACAGCACGTATCAATTCAGACTAAATACTTTTCAAGCACACAATAGCCTCATATGGTACATGATTACCATTTTGGGCAGTGCAGGTTTATTCTTTTTTTGGGCTTCTGATTCTGTTGTCTATTGTTTTGGCTTTATTTCATCCATAAATTGGATGAGCATGCCCTACATTTCTTTATACAGATCACTGGTAAAAAACGGTTGGGTGGAGGGACTTCCATTGCCAGTAGAGATGGACTAGGTAATTCAGTCTAACTTTTCCACTGAGAACAATTAGTGGAGCTAGATAATATATACCAAATCTGCTAGAAGCTTAGGAGAGTAAAGAATTTTTAGGCAGTGAAGAATTATAGGGGAATGATCCAAGAAAATGTAGAAATTGTAATACTGGAGTTCAGCAGAACACTTCTGAATTGGTTAAAGAAGAAATTAAAATAGAAATTAGAAAATATTTTGAACTGAATAACAATAAAAACAATACTTGTGGGGTGTACCCTAAATCATACTTAAAGGGGACTTTTGTAATCTTAAAATGTATATATTTGAAAGGAATAAAAGGCTGAAAGCTAATTATCTAAGTATTCAACTCAAGAAGTTAGAAAAAAGCAAACAAAGCCTACAGAAGTCCAAAAGAAATAGCTGATGAAAATAGGAGCAGAAATTAATAAAATAGGACTATCATACAACAGAGAAGATAAAGCCAAATGCCCCTGCTGTGACTAATCAAGAAAAGGAGCTAGAAGATACAAACGTCCAATATCAGTGACACAAAAAATAAAATTACTAAGGGCCCTATAGACAGTAAAAAGCTGACAGCTCTTTACTTCTTCTATACTTCCTCTGCCCCATCCCATTTGAAAAATATGTATTTGAATGACTGTATGTTTTAAGCCTTAATTTCCTGTTCCCTATTTCTATCTCATCCCTCTGGTAATCTATATTCTAGATTCTGACTCTATGAGTTTGCTTATTCTACTTATTTCATATCATTGAGAACATACAATATTTGTCCTTTTGTGCCTGGCTTATTTCAGTATACATGATTGTTCTGTAAACCTATAGCCTCTAATAAAGTAAAGTAAAATAAGGTAAAATAGAGCAAAATAAAATAAAATAGAAAGACTGGCAGGATCGGGAGTTGGTTGCATAAGAGGTATTGAGTAAATTATTGAGCAAATAAGTAAATATGTTGATGATAAAAGAAGCTAGGGGGAAGTGGATGTGGCCCAAGTGATTGGGTTCCCACCTACCACATGGGAATTCCATGGTTCGGTTCCCAGTGCCTCCTAAGGAAGACAGCGAGCTGGTGCGATGGGCAGGCACAGCGAGCTGACACAACAGGATGATGCAACAAGAGACACAAGAAGAAAAACATAATGAGAGATGCAACAAAGCAAGGAGCAGAGGTTCCTGGTCCTCCTAAAGAGGACGAGCTGGACTGCAAGCTGGTGCAATGGGTAGGCACAGTCAGCTTATGTGACGAGATGACGCAACAAGAGACACAAGAGGACAAACAACAAGAGACACAACAAAGCAGGGAATGGAGGTGGCTTAAATGATGAGGTGCCTCCCTCCTACATCTAAGGTCCTGGGTTCGGTTCCCGGTGCCTCCTAAAGAAACAAAGAACAGACACAGCAAGTACAAACAACGAGGGGGTGGGGAGAGATAAATAAATAAATCTTTTTTTTTTTTTAAAAGGAGCTAGGTTTCTCACTTTCACAGAAAGGATTTACATATGTGGAAAGATTAGATTGAACCCTGGCTGATTGGAATTTGGAAACATTGCTGTGAACCTCATGGTTTTTATAACTATTGATAGCTAGATACAGAAATAGATGTGGATGTAGTGTAATGTATTTGTATACATATATTTTGTAGTTCTGTCTGTTGGGAGGTCCTAGAGGCATTGACACACCAGAAGTAACGAACACATGATACACCTAAATATTGGTCAAATACCATTATCCAATAAAAGGAACCAGGACTTATTGGAGAAATCGCTGATTCCAGGGCTGAAACAGGAAAAATGCAAGATGAGCTTGAAAAATACTTTTTGGGACAGAAAGTTAGGAAGCGCTCAAAGAATGATGAAGTTATGTCAGAAAGATACAGGAACCAGCTTTAAGGGCCTCCAGTTGGCCAAGACTGGGAAAGTTTGAGCATCAAAATAATGATAGTCCATACTGATATAAGTAAACAAATAAATAAATGAGGGAGAAAGGAAAGCTCTCCCTTACAATAAAATATAGTAATAGAAGTTAATTACACAAGTAATAGGGTATATAGATATCATATGCCTTCTGATATAATGCACTGAGAAGAATACGAAATAACTTCTCTGGTGTTCCTGCCATAACCTAACTAATTAATCTAATCTAATTTAATTTAAGAATAATTTAAGTTGAGGGACATTGTGCAGAATAACTTGCCTGTACTTTTTAAGAATGTAAAGTCATTAAGGAATGAGAAACAACTGTTCCAGATTGAAATAGACATGACAGTTAAATATAACATGTAATCCTGGAGTAGATCGTGGAGTAGAATTTTTTTTCTCTAAAGGGATATTATTGGAATAATTGATGCAATTTAAATGTGCTCTGTCAGTTGGTAGTATTGTATCAATGTTACTGTCCTGATTTTATTATTCTGTGGTTCTATAGGGGTTGTCCTTGTTTTTAGAAAATACTTTCTTAAATATTTAGGAGTAATGTGACATCATATCTGCAATTTACTGTCAGTGAGTGCAGGAAAAATGTATATATGGAGAGAATGATAAAAGCAAACGTGCCAAATGTTAACTGTTGAATAATCTGGCTAATGGGTATTAAGGGAATTCTTTACACTATTCTTTTAATTTTTCTGTAAGTTTAAAATTATTAATAAAACATCAAGAAAAACAATAAGAGGTTATCACAACTAATTTTATATCAATAAATTTGAAAATTTAGTTGAAATGTATGAGTTCCTAGGAAAACACAACTTAATTGAAACCGATACAAGATGAAATAAAAAATCTACATAGTCTTATAAGTATTATTGATATAGAGTTTGTTATTAAAAACATACACCCCTCAATTTATCTCCTGACTTTGGTGATTTTTATCAGTGAATTCTTCTAAAATTGAAGCTAAAAATAATACCAATTGTATTAGTCAGGGTGCTGATGCAAAATACCAGAAATTGGTTGGTCTTTATAAAGGGTATTTATTTGGGGTAGAAGTCCACAGTTACCAGGCCATAAATCATAAGTTTCTTCCTTCACCAAAGTTTGTTGCCATGTGTTGGAGCAAGACAGCTGCTGACATTTGCCAGGGTTCAGGCTTCTTGGGTTCCTTTCTTCCTGGGGCTTTGTTTTCTCTCCAGGCTTAGCTCCTCTGGTTCCTCCACAAGGTCAGCTGTAGACTATGAGGCTCTCTAGGCTTTGCTTCTCTCCACAAGGCCAGCTGTGAACTCTCAGGCAAATGGCTCGTCTCTATTCTGGGGCCTTCTATCCTTCCTCACCAGAACTCCAACATCAAAACTGCTCCAACACTGTTCTTTGCCATGCCTTTTATATTTGATTTCTCCACCCACCAAGGGGTGGGGATCAATGCCCTACTGACATTGCCCAGTCAACACCCTAATCATAACTTAATCATGCCCAGATTAACAGATCAGTTTACAAGCATGATCCAATATCTAATTTTGGAATTCATAATTACATCAAACTGCCAAACTGCTACACCAATATTCCAATATCCCTTAGGAATAAGATGTAAAAATCTCCAACAAAGCACTAGCAGACTAATCCAACAACATATAAAAAGAATTATACACAATGATTGAGTGGCATTTCCCCCCCAGGAATGCAAGGGTGGTTCAGCATATGAAAATCAGTCATTGTAATACATCATATTAATAGAATGAAGGGGGAAAAAAATCACATGATCATCTCAGTATATGCAGAAAAAGCATGTGACAAAATCCGATACCCTGTCATAATGAAAACACTCAATATACTTGGAATAGAAGGCAAGTTGTTCAGCCTGGTAAAGGATATCTTTGAAAACCCACAGCTAAAATCATACTTGATGAAAGACTGAAAGATTTCCCCCTAAGATCAGGATCTAGATAATGATGCCTGATCTCTTTACTTCTATTCAACTTTGTACTGGAAGTTCTAGCCAGGGTAATTAGACAAGAAAGAGAAATATAAGGTTTCCAGATGGAAAGGAAAGGAAGCAGTAAAACTATCTCTATTTACAGATTGCATGATTCTAGATATAGAAAACACTTAAAGAATCCATACCAAAAAACCTATTAATGCTAATTAATAATAAAGAATTATAGGATTGGTACACTGAAAACTACAAAATATCATTGAAAGAAATTAAAGGAGACCTAAATAAGTGGAAAGATGCCCTGTGTTCATGAATTGGAAAATTAAAAATTGTTAATGTGATCTACAAATTCAGTGTAATCCCCATCAAAATTCCAACAGTTTTCTTTGCAAAAATGGGAAAGCCTATCCAAAAATTCACGTGGAAATTCAAGGAACTCCTGATAGCCAAAACAATCTTGAAAAAGAAGGATAAAATTGGAAGTCTCATACTTCTTGATTTCAAAACTTACTAGAAAGCTACAGTAATCAAGACAGTGTGGTACTGGCATAAGGACAGATGTATAGATCATTGGATTAGAGTTTAGAGTCCAGAAATAAACCCATATTTTTATGGTCATTTGATATTTGAAATGGGTGCTGAGACCTTTCAATAGGAAAGAACAGTCATTTCAACAATTGGTGCTGGGACAACTGGATTCCCATGTATAAAAGAATGAATTTGGACCCCTCCCTCACAGCATATGCAAAAATCTACCCAAAATGATCAAAGAAATAAATGTAAGAGCTGTAAAAGTCTTAGAAGAAAACATAGGGGTATGTCTTTGTGACACTGGACTAGGCAACAGTATCTTAGATGTGATACCAAAAACACAAACAACCAAAGAAAAAATAGAGAAATTAGATTTGATCAACGTTAAACACTTATGTATCAAAGGACATCAAGAGAAAGGACAATTCACAGAATGGAAGAAAATATTTGCATACTGTATATATTGATAAAGGTCTCATATCCAGAATATATAAAGAGCTCTTCCAATTCAACAACAAAAAGACAAATATATTAAAAAAATCGTCAAAGAATTTGAATAGGTATTTCTCCAAATACATATACAGATTGCCAAATGAAAAGATGCCACATTATTAGTCATCAAGGAAATACAAATGAAAACCACAATGCAACACTTCTTACTCACTAGGAATCTAAACATTTTCGATCTAGAAAACAAGTGTTGATGAGGATGTGGAGCATCAGAACCCTCATACATTGCTGTTGGGAATGTAAAATGGTACCACTGCTGTAGAAAACAGTTTGATAGTTGTTCCTTAAAATGTTAAGTATAGAGTTACCATATGGCCCAGCATTTCTACTCCTAGGCATATAACAAAAAGAACTGAAAACATATGTTCACAAAAAACTTGTACTTGAATGTTCATAGCAGAATTATTCATAACAGTGGAAAAGTGGAATCAAGCCCTACCCCAATCAAGAGTGAGATGCTTCAGGGCTCAGTCCTCCCCACAGAAGGTTTGAACAACCAAGTACTGTTTGTTCTTTTTCAAAGCTCCAGAAAACAGAGAGTTGCAGTAACAGGGTGAGCACTGAGCCACTTGATCATCTCAATGGACTCAGAAAAGGCATTTGACAAAATCTAGTATCCTTTCTTGGAAAAAAAAAACACACACACAACACTCAGAAAAATAGGAATAGAAGGGGACTTCAACATAATAAAGGGCATAAACGAAAAACTCACAGTTAACATCATACTCAATGGTGAAAGATGGAAAGTTTTGGGCCTAAGATCAGGAACATGGCAAGGATACCTGCAATCACCATAGTTATTCAATTTTGTACTAAAAGTGCTAACCAGAGCAGTTGGGCAAGAAAAAGAAATAAAAGGCATTCAAATTGGAAAGGAAGAAATAAAACTGTCTTTATTAGCAGATGATATGATCCTATAAGTAGAAAACCCAAAAGAATCTACAGAAAACTACTAGAGCCAATAAATTCAGCAAAATTGCAGGGTACAAGATCCATGTGCAAAAAGTAGAGACAACACAAATGTCTATCAGCTGTTGAATGGATAAAGAAAATATGGTATATTCAGCCATAAAAATGAATGAAGTATTGATAGATGCTAAAACATGGATGAACCCCGAAAACATTGCTCTAAGTGAAAGAAGCCAGATACAGAGACCACATATTGTATAATTTCATTTATGTGAAATATCCAGAACAGGCAAATTCATAGAAACAGAAAGTGGATTAGTGGTTGTCAAGAACTGGGGTAGGGGTATGTGTGGTGCATGGGATGTGACTGCTCATGAGTACAGAATTTCTTTTTGGGGTTATAAAAATGTTCTGAAATTAGATAGTAATAATAGTTTCACCACTCTGTGAATAGTCTAAAAATGACAGAATTATAAACTCTTAGAGGTTGAATTGTGTCCCCCCAAAAGATATACTGAAGTTATAAATGCACAGTACCTGTGAATGTGACCTTATTTTGAAATAAGGTCTTTGTAGATATAATCAAGTTAAGATGAGTTCATCCTTAATTAGTGTGGGCCCTAATCCAATATGACTAGTGTGTTTATAAGAAGAGGAAAGAGACACAGATAAGACACAGAGAGGAGAATGTCATGTGTAGACTGGGACACATAGGGAGAAGTTGGCCATGTGAAGATGGAAGCAGAGATAGGAGTTAGGTAGGCTGCCACACCAAGGAACACTGGCAACCACTGGAAGCTAGGAAAAGGCAAGGAAGGATTCTTCCCTAGAACCTTTACAGGCTGCATCGTCCTCCTGACACCTTGATTTCAGACTTATAGCCTCCAGAACTATGAGAGAATAAAATTCTTTTGGTTTACGCCATCCAGTTTGTGGTACCTTGTTACAGCAGTTTTAGGAAATTAGTTATGGTATGTGAATTATAATTTAATTTTAAAAAAATGTCAGTATTGCAGAAACTGTTCTAGAGTATAGAAAAAGAGAGGACCCTTCTTAACTCATTTTATAAGCCAGCATAGCCTTTGTACCTAAAGCTTTTCTGAGAAAAGAAAATTACTGACCACTTAGGAGTATAGATGTAGAAGTATTAATATATTGAATCTGATGCTTCAAAAATAAGATAATATATCACAATCAAATTAGGTTTATTACAGCAGTGCAAGGTTGGTTTAACATTTGAATCTCAAATTAATGCTAATTATCAGATTAGATGGATAGAGATAAAAGATTGTATGATTGTTGCAGTAGATCCAGGAAAAATATTTGCTAAAATATAATACCCATTCATGATAAAATTTTAGCAAACTGAGAATAAAAGGGAACTTCCTTACCGATATAAGAAATTTTTCAAAGAACTTATAGTAAACATCATACTTAATTGTGAAATATTGAGAGCTCTCCTTTTGAAATTGCAAATGAGTAAAAAAACTTGCTGTTATTATTTCTATTCAACATTGGTCTTAAGGTTCTATCCAGCATAGAAGGAAGGACAAGAATAAAACGTGTAAGAATTGGAGAGGAAGAAATAAATATGTCGTTATTTACAGATAACATCATGTGTGTATATAGAGAAAATCTAGAAGTATCTGAAGAGAAATTATGAGAAATAGTTAAAACAGTTGCTAGATACAAGTTCAAAATAAAAATCAACATTATTAGAAAATGAAAAAGAAAATGAAATTTTAAAACAGCTACCATTTATTCTTAGTGTTAAATCTAATAAAAGATGTGTAGGTTTCTACACAGAAAACTCTAAAACATTATTGTGAGACATTGAACAAGATAAATATGTGAAGGTATTTATCTGTTCATGGACTAGAAGACTCAGTATTATAAAGATGTTAGTCTTTTTCCAGTTGATCTATAGAGTCAGTGCAATTGAAGTTAAAATTCCACCTTTTGTTTCTGGGGAAATTGACAACCTGCTTCTAAAATTCATATGGAAATGCAAAAAGCCAGGATTAGCCTAGACAACCTGAAGTCAGCAATACAGTAAGAAGATTTACTCTACTCGATTTTAAGACTCATTCTAAGAGTTATAACAATGAAAGATAATGTGATATTGGCACAAGAATAGTCAACTGGACCAGTAACAGAGGAAGCAGACTAGAAACAGAGCCTTGCTAATGGCTATTAGATTTATGACAAAGATGACACTGCAGAGTAGTAGGGAAGGAATCAATTGGATATCTGCATGGGGGAAAAACTTGACCCCTATTTTATACTATACAGAAAATCAATTCCAGATACATTATAGTTCTAAATGAGAAAGGTATAATGATAAAGCTCCAGAAGATAACATTGGAGAGTATCTTCCTGACCTTGAGGTAGGGAAGGATTTCTCAAAAAAGAACATGAATAGCAGTAACCTTAAGGTAAAAGAGAGTCATAAATTAGATGACATTAAAATTAGGAGCTTCTGTTCATCAAAAGATTCCATTTCATTAAGAAAGTGAAAAGGCATAGAAAATATGTACAACACATAAAAACCAACAAAAGCTGATATCCAAAAGATAAAATGAACTATTAAATGTTTATACAAAAAATACAGTTGACTCTCTAGAAAAATAGGCAAGACATTTGAACAGGCACTTCACTAAAAGAGGATATCAGATGGCTATATGAAAAGGTGCTCAAATCATTAGTCATTAGAGAAATACAAATTAAAACCATGATGAAATATCATTTCATACCCACATACCAGTATGGCTTCGGTTAAAAACAAACCCCTGAAATGGAAAATATCAAGTATAAGCAAGGGTGTGGATGAAGGAGCACTCATATACAATCAGAGAATTATGACCCAGCAATTCCACCTTTGGGTTTATGTTCAAGAGAAATGCATACATATATGCAGAAGACATGTACATGAATATTTATAATATTTATAATATCCAAAATTGAAAATCACCCAAATGGCCATCAACAGCAGATAGGATAAATAAATAATATATTGTATATCCATGCAATAGAATACTGTTCAGCAATGACAATAAATGAATTGCAGGTACACTCTTCAATATGGATGAACCTAGTAAAAAGTGTACAAAAGAAGCCATAAAGTAATACATGTTTTTGAGTTCATTTATATCAAGTTAAAAAATGGGCAAAAATAAACTAATAGAAATCAAGGTAGAAGTGATCTTGGAGGATAAATAGAGTAGTGATTGGGTGAGGGCACAAGGGGAGCTTTTCTGGACTAGCATTGTTGTACTGTCCTTGGTGGTGGTTACATGGGTCCTTGAATTGTGATAATTTATTTGTGCATTTATGTTTTGTGCACTTTTCTGTATATTAAACTTCAAAATAAAATATGGTCAAAGAATGGCCATTTGGGGAAGTCTTAAGAAAAAATAGCAATATCATCTCTTGGTGTTTAGATTCCCAACTAGTTCTCAGATACTAATTTCTTACTATCTTACTAAGCATTGAGAATAATAATAATAAAAATAATAAAACCAGATCACTAGGTTATATAGCTTTCTCAATGAGGAGTATAATGTAAAAATTATTAATTCCTAAGACATTCACCGTAATAATTTTTCTCGGAACTTTTTAGTCTCAGATGGAATTTAATGTTTTTCTGTTTGTTTTAAATTAGGAGGTGCTTATGATGCTGGATAACTATGTAAGAGATTTCAAAGCGTTGATTGACTGGATTCAACTTCAGGAAAAACTAGAGAAGACAGATGCTCAAAGCAGGTAATGGTCTTTATAGCAATCTATTAGTTTCAATGCAGTCATTGAAATTGACAATGGACTTGACCTCAGATTGACTTGAAATGTTTAAAGTCTAAAAGTTGGATGCTGCATTTCTCATTCAGTTTATGGCATATATTTATTAGTTACCTACAGTGCAAGACATTCTTATCCATTACAAAATTTAATTTCTGAACATGACACATTTATATTACCATGGAATTTGCAATTTTGAGGTGTGTCAGAGTAGAACTTATTAGTACAAAAAACTATTATGGGTATTTAGAGAAGGACAGGTTCATATCTTCATTCAGAGAGAGATCAGGAAGAGTTCATGGTAGATGCTGAAGTAGTGTTTAAGTGATGGGACAGATTTTAACAAGAGATTGGCATTTCAGATGAAGGGATTAACAATAAACCATTATAGAAGTGCAGGGCATGTATGAGGTGATAAATAATGTTGGGAAAGGTATAGTATTCTTAATGTAGTAGACAGTGAGGAAAATCGACAGTTTTTGATTAGGAGAGGAATGAGAGAACAAAATTCCTTTAGAAGCTTCATTTGGAATCAGCATACAGTACCTGAGTGCTGTATGCTAAGCTGTAGGGTAAAGAAAACAGCCCCTGCCCTCATGAAGTGCACAGTGCATTTCTAGCAGGAAGCAGAGTAGTGTGAGATAAGCCTAGAGAGGTTGTGACCAGATTATGTTGGGCTCCGTAGATGTGATAAAGACTTTAGACTTTATTTTGAGCCAATAAAGGGTTCTAAGTAAGGAAGTGACATCAGATTTATATTTTTTAAAAATCATACTGATGATCTTGGGAATCAAGTGTAGTTTAGAGAAAATGGCTACTCGGATGAGGGTAGTGGCAGTAGAGAAAGAGAATTGAGAGATTCCAGAGAGAGACAATCAGCTGGTGTTGGCATTATTTTGGATACGTGCAAATGCAAAGGAATAGTTGATTATTTACTTTAGACTTAAAAGTAAAATTGAGCCCTTCTGAACTGGGCCAAGGCACATAAGGAGCTATAAAGATGCCTTTTGCCCAGAGAAAACAGGCCTAGGTTGCCTCTTTTCCTTGGATTTACTTTGTTTCAAATTCAGTGAGTGGAACCATCTAGTAGAGAAGGTATCTTTTGGCCCATCCTAATATATCAGCCACATGGAGGGAACCAAGAGGGTGAAGGAATCCCAAGAGACAAATCAAGGAAGGCTGGATCACAAGGAAACCAAACCCAGGGAAAGCATGACAGGAAAATTTGACTGTAGTTTTTGATAGTTTGTTTTGGTGCCTGCTTCACCTACAGTCCCTGAGTGAGCCAGAGCTACATGACTTTGTGCTAAGTGACTGCACTCTTAATCCTTTTCTGGGTACAACCAAGTTAGAAATCATCATGCTGATTTGGAACTGATGGCTATATTGCCTTATGAAGATAAGCAGAATAAGGCAGTTTGAAAGAAAATGAACTGTACATACAGAGAGAAGCAGAGATCAGAGAAACCATTTTATCTTTGAAAGATTAAGAGTGTTGCTTGAAGTCTGTTTATTCCAGGTCAAATTCTGCCGAACCCTGATTCTACTTTTTAAAAAAAATTTAATCTTTTGATGTCCTTGACTTGTATAGTTTATATCCTTACAATAAATCTTTTTTTTTTTCTTTTTCATATAGCTTGATTGAGTTTCTGTTTCTTGTATCCAAAAAGGGTCTATAATGTAGCTGCTAATGCATAAAAGAGGTAACTAGATTTTTTTTCTCCTTGTTTGGAAACTCCAATCAGCTAGTGGAGACTGCCTTGAGAATCATATTGAGGAAGATTCTGAGACCAAGTTCAGGCTTTACAGAGTGATTTCCATCCCTATCCTGCCATCTTGGTTCAATAATATACCTGAGGCATCTCTTTTGACCTTAAGCAATATCAACATTTCTCTTCCTTGCTTCTGGAGGCAACACCCAGATATGGAACGCATCATTAAATTCCCCGAAGATGGCAATATCAATCTTATATTCTTCAAATCATGCATTAAAATTCATTTTAGCTAGACTTGAGGTTTAAATATAAAAACTGATACTGTAAATGTTTAGAGAAGAAAATATCGGTAAATATTTAAATATTTATCTATTTGTATTGTGTGAGGACATTGTAAGGCAAAGGCAAAACCTACAAAGGGAAATATTGATCAGCTTGATTTACTAGGAAGAAAATATACTTTCCTACATAAAAAATTAATTAAAAGTAAAGTAGTAAACTAGGAAACTGTTGCATCATCTATACCAAAAGGATTCATAGCCATAATAATGATAACAGTAGTAGTAGTAATAATGAATAAGTAGAAAATCATGAAAATTCCACTGGAAAAAATGGACAAAAGATACCAACATGCAAATCCCCAAAGAGAAAATTCAAAGGACTAGTAATAAAGTCTAGCCTCACTAATAATGATAATAAACACATATAAATGAAAAAACAAAAAGCATTGAAATACTAGTGGGAATACGATTTGTTGCAACCTTTCTGAAAGATGATTTGGTGATAAATTATCAGAAGCCTTAGACTTTTGAATTATCTTTGCATTTCTGTTTCTAATCCTAAGGAAATGGTCATGCACATATACATACTTATAACCATAAGGATATTATTTGCAGCATCCATCACCATTCAGTCATTAATTTAATACATGTTTAATGACTTCATACTGCATTCAAGTTCTCTGCTAGCTGCTGGGATTATTGTGCCATCACCATGTATCTAGCATAGTGAGTGAGAGATATATTAATTAAATGGTCTCAAGAATAAACATATAGCTAAAAATATGTGACGAGGCTATAAAGGAATAAGTACTATATGCTTTAAGTACATGTAACAGAGAACCAAACCTATTCTGAAGATTTAAGAAGTCTTCCCTGAGGAGTTATCAGTTTTGTAGAGGTCTGTGGGATATGTTTTTGTGCACCCAAGGGAGGGGAGAAGAGGAAAGTGTTCCAGGTTGTGGGAAAGCATATGCAAAGGCCAAAATTAAGAAGGAATGAGGGGGAAAGGATAAGATGCTGGAGATGTAGCCTGTTTGAAAGTCTTGTTAAGGATTTTGGTCTTTATCTTTAGTGTAATAGGAAGCAATTGAAAAGATTTAAATAGTCAAAGTATATGATTAAATTTGGAGTGGATGGAGCCAGTAGGTAAGAGGAACCAGTTAGAAAGCTGTTAAGAAAGATGATAGATGGTACATGGACTAATGGGTAGCAGTGAATGTGGACAGGAATGTTTTGACTTGAGAGAAATTTAAGAGAGAACATTTGCAGGATTAAGTAATGGATTAAATATGAGGGTGGGGCAAAAAGGGATATTAAAAAGATATTTCCTGGGCTTTCACTTATCAAGGACACTGGAGGAGAAAAAGGTCTGGGCTAGAGGTGAAAGAGGGATCATGAGTTTTGAGTTGCTTTTGTGATACCCAAGAAGATACCTCTTCTTGAGTAGAGGAGTATGAGTTGGCAAAGGAGAGTGAGAAGATGTGGCCAGAGGTTTACAATGGTGAACTTTTTTTTTTTTTTTTTACAATTTTGCATTTGTTATAGGTAATATAATTAAAAATAGCTTTCATTTATTGCATACTTCATGTGCTGGACATTATTCTTAGTACTTTATGTGCATTCTCAATCACCATAAGAACCCTAGGAAGTAGTTACCCTTCTTATCCTTATTGGAATAGCCAATTCTGTAGACTTTAATAGCCATTAAAAATGATCTTGTAGAATAATATTTGCTTACAAGGAAAGTATATTTATGATATATTATTAAAAGGAAGTACATGTTTCAAATTACATATATAATGAATATATTAAATATATATTTAAATTATGCATATTCTCACATAGAAAAGGATCTATATGCAGGAACTAGAAAGCTAATAGTGTCTATTTTTTTTTAATACTGTATTATGGATGACTTTTTAAATCCTCTTTTTGTTATCGGAATTTTCTTGTTTTCTAACAACAAATGCCACTTTAATGAGAAAAAATATGTAGACTAGATTGAATTGAGAGTAGAGGCAGGGAAACCCAGGGGAGTGATGAGGATCTGACTGAGGGCACAGGGATAGAGAAGTCATTGTTTTTGAAAGATTTTTTAGTAGAGATTTTATGTCCTGTCACCTGATTGATTGTGGGTCCAGTGAAGAAGGAGGGGTAGAAGTAAAGTTATATTTCTTAGCTTTCTCAGCAAAGGGCAATGAAATCTTTATGCTCCCACACACATGGATGGTTAAGAGGTAGAGGGAGCAGACTTCATATTTTCCTGTGTATTCTTCATTTAAGCCTCACCATTGTCTTTCTATCTTGATCTCTGCTTAATACACTTCCTTTTGCAGGAGATGACACACATGTAGCCTGAATTAGTACTGTTGCCTTTAAAATTTTCTTTAGCTGGGGTGCAGAAGCTTGTAAATCATAAGTTTCTTTCCATGTCTATGTAACCCCATGACCCTTTTTAAATAAGTAGAGTTAGGCTGTTATGCTTCAGTGGATGGAAAACCCTGGGCCATGCATCATTTATGATTCTTGACTAGTACAGTGGTAACTTTCTGGTAAGCAGTAGTCTAGGGAAAATTGTGACCTGATTATGTTTTTACCCATAAACAACCAAGAGGAAAGATTATTTTGTTTTTCCCTTTGCTCTAATCTGATGTATGTCTTGAATTGGCAGACCAACTTCATTGGCATGGGAAGTAAAGAAGATGTCTCCAGGACGTCATGTGATTCCAAGCCCGTCTACAGATAGAATAAGTGTAACATCAAATGCACGAAGAAGCTTAAATTTTGGGTGAGATGAACTCAATAAAAGCCTACTTTGAAAAAAAAAAAAAGCCTACTAAGGCTTGTATTACAGTAAATTATTCTCTGGAGATAATATACTTATGCTACTATAAAACTGATTTCCATTATAAAATATCCATGTATATATTTGAAATTGTTTGAATAAAAAGTTAAAAAGTTCCAGGAGAATAAAGTTGAATTTTTAGAAAATGTGATATGAAATGTAATATGAAAAATAATTAGGGATCTAGATTAAAACCAGTCAATATATTTCACACTAAATGATTCATGGCATGAAATGGTGATATTTTTCACAACAAAAGCTCTGAATATGTGTCATAAATTGTGTTATTTAGAATTGCTGATATAATTGCATCATCTTATATGGGAATGTGGGCTGTTGTCTTAGTCAAGACCATCGGTAAGCCATGGCAAGGGCAGGTAAAAACACCACAAAGCTTTCCTAAAATCTCTGCTTTTTCCTTCTCCACAGTGCTTTGAGTTGGGCCAGACCAGTACTGTTTTACATTTTATATATTTATATTTATTTATTTATTTACTTATTTAATTTTATTAATGCAATTGCAGATTGACAGAAAAATTATGAAGAAATTAGAGTTTCCATATACCCCCCCTATTACACAGAGTATTCTCTGTTAACTTTTTGCATTAGTGTGGTATCTTTGTAACAACTGATGAAACATTATTATTATAATTATACTATTTACTATAGCCCATAATTTACATTAGGGTTCACTCTTTGTGAACCATTTCCCCACATTTACACTCACCCTTATTAAATATTCTGCATACATTCAGCATCAGCTCCCCCTACTCAAACCATATTCTTTCTCCTATTAACCTTTACTCTATAGTTGAACTCCCTGAGTTACTCATTGTATTTAGTTCATATTAATGAGACCATACAATATTTGTTCTTTTGTGTCTGGCTTATTTCAGTCAACATAATGTCCTCAAGGTTCATCCATGTTGTCATATGCATCCCAAGTTCATTTCTTCTTACAGCTCAGTAGCATTCCATCATATGAATATACCGCATTTTGTTTATCCATTCATCAGTTTAAGGACACCTGGGTTGTTTCAGTCTTTTAGCAATTGTGAATAATGCTGCTATGAATATCGGTGCACAAGTGTTCATTTGCGTCTCTGCTGTCAGTTCTTCGATTATATTCCTAGTAGAGGGATTGCTGGATCATATGACAGTTCTATATTTAGCTTCCTGAAGAGCTGCCAAACTGTCCTCCACAGAGACTGCACCATGCTTCATTCCCACCAACAGTGAAGGAATGTTCCCATTTTTCCACATCCTCTCCAGCACTTGTAGTTTTCTGTTTATTTTTTTAATGGCCATTCTGTAAGGCATGAAATGATATCTCGTAATTTTGGTCTGCATTTCCCTAATAGCTAATATGTTGAGCATATTTTCATGTGCTTTTTGGCCATTTATATATATTTTTTGGAAAAATATCTGTTCAAGTGTTGTGCCCATTTTTAAATTGGGTTGCTTGTCTTTTTATGGTTGAGTTGTAGGATCTTTTTATATAACATGGAGATCAAACCCTTACTGGATATGTGGTTTCCGAAAATTTTCTCCCAATGAGTAGTCTGCCTTTTCACCTTCATTTATTTATTTATTTATTTATTTATTTATCCATCCCCTCCTTGCTGCTTGTGCTTGCTGTGTCCATTTGCTGTGTGTCTTCTCCGTGTCTGCTTATCTTCCCCTTGCTGTGAGGTCCCGCTGCATCAGCTCCTCACGGGCCGGCCTGCCCTCACAAGGAGGCCCCGGGAAGCGAACCTGGGGCCTCCCATACGGTAAACGGGGGCTCTATTGACTGAGTCACTCCCGCTTCCCCCTTTTCACCTTCTTAACAAAGCCATTTGAAGCACAAAAGTGTTTCATTTTTAGTAGGTCCTATTTATTTATTTTTTTCTTTCATTGCTTGTGCTTTGGGTGTAAGGTTTAAGAAACCACCTCCTACCACATGACCTTGAAGTCATGTTTCCCTACATTTTCTTCTAGGAGTTTCATGGTTGTAGCTTTCATATTTAGGTCCTTGACCCATTTTGAGTTAATTTTTATATAATGTATTATGTAAGTTTGAGAGGGATTGGTATTAGATCTGGATATCCAATTGAATAGATTTTTCTGGCCCAGCTTGGTAGGTTGATAGCCTTGTAAAATATCGCTTGACTGTATTTATGAGGATGTATTTTGAATCCTCAATTCAGCCCCATTGGTCAATCTGTCTCTCTTTATGCCAGTACCATGCTGTCTTTTTTTTTCAAACCACTGTAGCTAAGTAATATGCTTTGAAGTCAGGAAGTGATAGTCTTCCAACTTCATTCTTTTTTTTATAAATCAACTGTATTGATACATATTAATAGAGCATAAAATCTATCCAAAGTGTATAATCAGTGGTATTTGGCATAATCACATAGTTGTGCATTCATCACTTCAATCATTTTTGGAGCAGTTTTATTATTTCAATAATAATAATTATAATAAATGAAAAAGATGAACAAAAAAAATTGATCACCTCTGAATCTCTCTATGCTTCCCCTGCTGTATGTAGCTTATTTATTAAGACATTTTTGGCTATTCAGGGCCCCTCACCCTTCCATATAAATTTGATAATTGGCACTTCCATTTCTGTAAAAAAAGGCTGTTGGAATTTTTATTGGGCTTGCGTTGAATCTGTAAATCAGTCTAGGAGAATTGACATTTTAACAATATTTAGTCTTCCAATTCGTGAACATAGAATGCTCTTCCATTTATTTAGGTCGTCTTTGTATTTTTTTCTTTTTACAGTGTTTTGTAGTTTTCTGAATACAGATTCTTTATTTTCTTGGATAAGTCTATTCCTAAATATAAGATTCTTTTAGTCGCTATTGTAAATGGAAACTTTTTCTGACTTCCTCCTCAAATTGTTTATTAGGAGTGTATAGAAATGCTAATGATTGTTGGGTATTAGTATTGTATAATGCCCTTTTGCTGAACTCATCTATTAGTTCTAGAAGCTTTTTATAGGTTTTTGGGGATTTTCTAGGTATAGTATCATATAATCAGTGTGTAGTGAAAGTTTTACTTCCTTGTTTCCTATTTAGGTGCCTTATTTCTTTTTCTTGCCTAATTGCTCTAGCTGGAACTTCTAGCACAATATTGAGTAATAGTGGTGACAGTGGGCATTCTTATCTTGTTCTTGTTTTCAGCGGGAAAGCTTTTAGTCTTTCACCTTTGAGTACAGTGTTAGCTGTGGATTTTTCATATATGCACTTTCCTGTGTTGAGAAAGTTTCCTTCTATTCCTATCTTTCAGAGTTTTTTCTTTTAATCAAGAAAGGCTACTGTATTTTGTCAAATGCCTTTTCTGCATCAATCAAGATGATCATGTGATTTTTCTTCTTTGATTTATTAATGAAGGTGTATTACACTGATTGATTTCTTGTGTTGAACACTGCTGCATACCTGGTATAAAACCCATTTGATCATGGTATATAATTCTTTTAATGTGCTTTGGGATTTGATTTGCAAGTATTTTGTTGAGGATTTTTGCATCTATATTCATTAGAGAAATTGGTCTGTAATTTTCTTTTTTCATAGTGTCTTTGTCTGGCTTTCATATTAGGGTAATATTGGCTTCATAGAATGAGTTTGGTAGCATTCTCTCCTGTTCAATATTTTGGAAGAATTTGAGAAGGATTAGTATTAGATCTTCTTTAAATGATTGGTAGAATTCACCTGTGAACCATCTGGTCCTGGGCTTTTCATTTTTGGGAGGTTTTTGATGACTGTTTCAATCTTATTACTTGTGATTGGTTTGTTGAAGTATTCTATTTCTTCTAGGGTGTAGGTTGTGTGTTTCAAAGGAATTTGTCCATTTTGTCTACATTGTCTAGGTTTTTGGCATACAGTTGTTCATTGTATCCTCTTATGATCTCTTTTATTTCTCTGGACTCTGTGGTAATGTCCTTCTTCTAATTTCTGATTTTATTTATTTGCCCCTTCTCTTTTTTCTTTGTCTGTCTAGCTAAGGGTTTGTCAGTTTTGTTGATGTTCTCAACAAACCAGCTTTTGGTTTTGTTGATTCTCTGTTGTTGTTTTGTTCTCAATTTCATTTATCCCTTCTCTAATCTTTGTTATTTCTTTCCTTCTGCTTTCTTTGGGATTAGTTTGCTGCTCTTTTTCTAGTTCCTTCAGGTGTGCAGTTAGGTCTTCAATTTTAGCTCTTTCTTCTTTTTTAGTGTAAGCATTGAGTGTTGTAAATTTCCCTCTCAGCACTGCCTTTGCTGTCTCTCATAGGTTTTGATATGTTTTGTTCTCATTTTCATTTGTCTCAAGATATTTATTGATATCTCTTGCAATTTCTTCTTTGACCCACTGATTATTTAAGAGCATGTTGTTTAGTCTCCATATATTGTGAATTTTCCATTTTTCCACCCGTTACTGATTTCCAGCTTCATTCCATTATGATAATAAAAAAAGTGCTTTGTATAATTTCAGTCTTTTTAAATTTATTCAGACCTGTCTTGTGACCCAACATATGATCTATCCTGGAGAATTATCCATGAACACTTGAAAAGAATATATATCCTGCTATTTTGGGGTGTAGTACTCTACAAAAGTCTTTATCATATTATTTAATTCTCTGTTTCTTTAATTATCCACTGTCCAGATATTTTGTCCGATGCTGAGAGTGGTGTATTGAAGTCTCCAACTATTATTTTAGAGACATCTATTTCTCCCTTCAGTTTTGTCAGTCGGTGTCTCATATATCTTGGGGCACCCAGGTTAGGTGCATAAATATTTATGATTGTTATTTCTTCTTGGTGATTTTTCCCTTCTATTAACATGTAATGCCTGTCACCATTCCTTATAACAGGTTTGCATTTAAAATCTATTTTTTCTGATATTAGTGTCACTACTTCAGATCTTTTTTAGTTACTGTTTGC
>JAQZBX010034276.1:0-25057 GCA_029593785.1 Cabassous unicinctus
CTTGATTTTTTTTTTTTTTTGTCTCTCTGTTCTACTATCTGTGTGATTTCAGATATCCTAGCTTTAACGGTGATAATTCTTTCCTCTGCCTGTTTAAACCTGCTGTTATGTGCTTCTAACATATTTTTAATTTCTTGCAAATGTTTCTTTCATCACCATAAGATCTGTTATATTTTATGTATGTTTACAATTTATGTTTCTGCAGTATCTTCTTGATATCCTTTATCTCTTCCATCATTTCATTGAGTTGATTAAGGGTAATTGTTTGGACATTCTTGATTAGTTGGTCCAAGTTGTGCATCTTCTCCTGCTTTTTAGTTTGTTCATTAGACTGGGACATGACTTCCTGTTTCTTAGTATGTCTTGTAACTTTTTGCTGATGCCTAGGCATCTGTTTATCTTGATGGGTTTATTCAGTTGGTTAGTTTCTCTTTCTAGTTTAGGGTTTTATTTTTATTTGGTTTTGTGTTAGAAGTCCACTTTATCACTTGATTCCACTTATCCTATATCCTTGTAGTTACCTATGTTCAAATGAAAAAAATTAGCTTCACAAAAAAGGAAAGAAAATAGAAGAGAAAAAGAAAAAGAAAGGAAAAAAATTAAAAAGAAGGAAGGAAAAGAACAAAAAGGAGAGAAAAATAAATAATAAGAGGGGAAAAGAGTAAAAGTAAAAATAAAAGAAACAGGAAAAAATAAAATAAAATAAAAGGCCAGATAAGTGAGAAGAGAAGAAAGAGAAAACAGGGAAAGGCAGAAAAGAAGGAAGAAAAGAAGAGGGAACATATGAAAGAAAGAAAAAAGGAAAGAAAAAAAGAGGAAGGAAAGAAAAAACAAAAAAGGAGGGTAAAATAAATAAAAGATAAAAAGGAAGGAAAAGAGAAAAAAGGGAAAAGTAAAAAACAAGTGAAATGGGAAGAGAAGAAAGAAAATGAGGAAAAGGAGGTGAAAAAAACAAACAAGCAAAACAAAACAAATCAAACATAAATCTGGATCTACCTCTCAGACCACCAGTACCGGCAAGGCTCTTCCTCTCAGACTGCCTGTTTTGGCCAATTGAACACCCCAGAACCCCTATATCTGCAGATATCTCTGTGAAGAGAGAGGTCGGGGGGGGGGAGGGAAACAACAGTCCTTCCTCAGGCCACCAGCGACTGACTAGTTTACTCTTCTCCAGCTGCTTCTACCTGTCAATTAATCACCCCACAGCTAATCTCTCTGACAGTTCCTGGATGAAATTAAAAAAAAAGAAAGAGGAAAAAAAACAAAACAAAACCTTCAGCTAAGTTCCCTGAGCTTTCTATGTGGCTGGCCCCTGCATTCCCCTAACCTAAGCAGACTGGGCACAGGCCCAGCTGTGGGACTCTCCTCAGCAGAGCCCTTCTCCTCCAAGCTGGTTGTATGGCTCCCCTTCTCACAGGGCTGGCTGGGTGGTTTCCTCTCCTCCTGGGTGGGCTGGTAAGCTCCCTTTTTCTCCCAGGCAGGCTGGTGGCTCCCCTTTTCCACGGTGCCCAGATAGGACACATCCCTCTCCAGCTGCCCTCTTCTATCACCCCCACAGCACCCTGGCTTCCTTTATGCCCAGCAAGCCTGCCTATATACCTTCCCACAGTTTCTAGAGGAAGAATGCAGCCTGCCATTCCCTAATCCAATATCTTGGATACCCCCAAACACCTATATTTTTTATCTAGTAACTAAAACAAAACTGAACTAGTTAGCCAAACGTGTCTCAGAAACATTGGTAATGTTGGAGAAAATGGACTTCACATTTTCTCCTTTAGTTAATTTACTACTTTTTCCTCATTTCTATACACACTCAGAAATAATTCAGCTGCTAAAAGTATAAGCAACCCCTCTTTACTGATTGTATCTTAATTCCTCTATCCATTTTTTCCTTATAAAAGGAAGCTTTCATAGACAGTTCTGTTTGTCTATTTCATTTCCAAGAACTGAAAAGAGGCCTGGTTACTGACACCATGCAGTTTTACTGCTCCTCTCAGCTGCTCCAGTGCATGGACCTACTTACTGTTTATCAAATTAAATATAATAATTATTAGGACAGTTGAGCCACATTTTAAATACAACTTAAATTTATATAACCAAAATAGACAGTATCTGTTGGTCCATCCCCAACATTGATTGGGTTTCCACCACTTACACACTCACCACAGATGGGAAAGTGCTGATTTACCAGGCTCAACTGCTCCCTGAATCATTCCCTCCTCAGCCCTACACTCACCTCCAAGTCATGTGAGGCTGGAGGCAGAAACTTCCCAGTCATGGGGGTTCTCATTCCCAATCACTCTCCTTGGAGGAGGAGGAGACCAGAAGGTCCTCATAGAGGATACTCAGTGGGCTGTGAGAAGTGACCCTCAGACTTCTCAAGGATGTGAGGGCTTTGACCAGGAGGCTTAGACATCTCAGGAAGATGTGAGGTGGGAGCTGTTCTCACCTGGAGCTCCACCATCTTTTTCCCAAATTTTGTGAAGATAATTTTGAGGGGCTGGCCTACATCAGGGCTGGAGGAGGGGAGATTGGGGCACAGTGAAGGCATTGAGGGTATTCTGATGAGGTCTCAGCATTTCCCTAGATATACAAAGGAATGGAAGTCCTCAGCGATGCTGCAGTTACCTGTAGCAAACATATTTGAAATCTGAAGTATCCCTCTCTCTTTAGAATTCAAAGTACCACAATTGACATGAAAGGAGGCCATTTCTAACTACAAATTGACATAGAAAAATTCTTGTCTCCCCTATTAGACCAGAAGCTTCACAGTGGAGGTTCTAGACTGTTTTATTTACTGCTTTTCCTTCAGACCCCACTTTTAAACTAGATTTTAATAAAGATAAAATGAATATGTTTAAGGATGAACACATAAATTATTTTAATTTTAAATGCCCTTAGCCAAAAGTATTAGGTGTCTATAATTGCTCATCCATCCACACACAAATCATTATCCTGTGGTAGATTTCTCTGGGCAGTTGAATCTTGATCTTTTAATTTACATTTAGAATGACATATTTTATCAGTCTGTCCTAAGAAATAGTACTGAAAAAACAAAGTATATTTACCCAAACCCTAAAGTCATCTTATGAACTATTTCTCCCACAGTACTATTTCTGTGAGGGATAAACTGAGGACAAAAGATGGAAATGTACCTTACATCTAGCTGAAATTCTGCTTTTAGTAGATTCTTGGGATGTGGATGTTGGGCAAACTGTCATGGACAAGATGCAGCTTCCAGGATTTCTGAGGAAGGACCAGGGTGGGAATTTTCCTCTCCAGGCTGGCTTTTAAGTTATTTCAAGGTCATATACATGTAAGCTAATCAAACAAAGTCAATGTAATCACATTTGACCTAATCATCTCCTAAAACAAAGCACTGTCCTTTTTCCTTTACCATTTCCAAACATTTATAAATTTTTAGTATATATGCATGTTTTTATTTTAACAATACATATTTTCTGCAAGTGAAAACCATTTGTCCCATATCAATATACTCTTTCAATCTTTATCTTGCCTTTTCACTCAAAGCCTTCAAAGCCTCCGTGCACACTCGTATACTCTGGTTCACTCCGTTTCACTGATATTTACTATTTGTTTGTGCAAATGCACTGAAGTTTTCCTTCTTAACCCATTTGCCTGTTTGCTGACACTTGTATTGTTTCATTTGGACATATGTCCTCATTTAGATGAACATCAAGTGATTAATGGAATTGCTGGAGCATCATTTTTGGGCATTGTCAAGTGTAGTCCAAATGACCATTATGTCCTCCAAAGTGGTTAAATAAATAGCATCCTCACTAATGCTGGAGGAGATTTCCCATTTTTCAAGATTGTTACTCTGTAGGGTAGTGTCTGATTTCAATAAATTGTACCCATGTGAAATTGCATTGATACTTTATTTGCTTTTCTTTTACTCTTTATAATGCTGTTTATAAATATAGTTCATGTTATTATGTTACTAATTTATGAATTGCCTGGTATATTTCTTTTCTCTCTATTTGTTGATTGCTTTCCTTGTTAGGGACTGGGTGTACTATTACTTTCTAGTTCATAGCATTGTAAATATAATCTCCCATTCTGTAGTTTCTATTGTCATTTAGGGTTTACTAATTTTTATGTAAATATTTTAACATTTTCCTTTGAAGTTTGCATTTTAGAATTTTAAACAAATCTCATACCATGAAATCATGAAATTTTTACTCTAGATTTTCCATGAGTATTTTTTGTTTTCCTGTTCTTACTATAATCCTTAAAGGATCCCTCAGTTATTCTTGGAAGTCATGAAAGCAGGGGAATAATTGAATGTGTTTCCATGATTAGCATGTAATGCACTATTTCCTTACTGATGTAAAAAGCTACCTCTTACATTCCAGTATTATATGAGAAGGTATGTTCTATTTCATAATTTTTGAAGGGGGTCAGAGGCAGCCACAAGTTAAAAAGTAGGCAAACTGTGGAGTTAAAAGTTACAATGTTGTTGGCTGGCTCCTCCTAAATACACTGGATACTGTTAGAAAAGAAAGGGATGAGATGCAGGCTTTAAATTTGCAACTTAAGCACCACGTGAATGATGTGAATGTTTCTATATGTGGTATGAAAGAAATTTTGTTTCATACAGCCACACCCTTCAGATCTCTGAAAATCAGACTCAGAGACTCATTGTATGAGTAGCAAAGTTATAATAGAAACTAAAATCTCTAACTTTCAGGGTATCTGCTGTTAAAGTGAGGGCATTGATTGGAAAAAGTGGAAACCTGAAGATTGGTTGGAGAGTTATGGGTTGATGATGATGGCAGTGGTGACATTAAAACCCTAAATTCTGCTAAGACTTTGCCAGATATACCAGTAACAGTCTGCCCTGAGAAGACTATGCAATATCAAGCCCCTCTAGGAGAATCACAAGATAGACCTTTAGGACTTTGGAACAAATCTTTTATCATCCTCTGTAGATAACTACTCTCCTTTTGAGAAATAGGTTTGGCATGCTACTAGGCCTTAGTAGAGACTGAAGAATTAATTATGGGCCACCAAATTACCATGAGACCTGAGTTGCCTATCATGAGCTGGGTATTGTCTGACCCACTAAACCTTAAAGTTGGGCATGCACAGCAGCATTCCATTATAAAGTGGAAGTCATATATATGAGATAAGGATTGAGCAGGTGTTGAAGGCACAAGTAAATTACATGAGGAAGTGGCCCAAATGCCCATGGTCACCACTCATGCCACATTACCTTCTTTTTCCCAGCCTACAGCGATGGCTTCTTGGGGAGTTCTTTACAATCAGTTGACTGAGGAAGAGAAAACTTGGGCCTGGCTTACAGATGGTTCTGCACTATATCCAGGTACCATCTGAAAGTGGACAGCTGCAACACTGCAGCCCTTTCCTTGGATGTCCCTGAAGGACAGTGCTAAGGGGAATTCTCCCAGTGGGCAGAACTTCAAGCAGTGCACCTGGTTGCTCATTTTGCCAGGAAGGAGATATGGCCAAAGGTGTGTTTGTACAGTGATTCATGTGCTATTGCAATGGTTTGGCTGGATGGTCAGGGACTTGGAAGGAACATGATTGGAAAATTGGTGAAAAAGAGGTCTGGGGCAGAGGTACGGTGATAGACATTTCTGAGTGGGCAGAAATCATGAAAATATTTGTGTCCCACATGAAAGCTCACTAAAGAGTGACTTCAGCAGAGGAAGATTTTAATAATCAAGTGGATAAGATGACCCATTCTGTGGATAGCACTCTCCAGTCACTACTGTCATTGCCCAATGAGCTCATGAATAAAGTGGCCATTGTGGTGGGGATGGAGGGTATGCATGGGCTCAGCAATATTTACTTCCCTTCACCAAGGCTGACTTGGCTACAGCCACTGCTGATTGCCCATTCTGACAACAGCAGAGACTGACACTCAACCCCCAATATGGAACCATTCCCTGAGGAGATCAGCCTGGTGGCAAGTCGATTATATTGAACCATTTCCATCATGGAAGGGGCCATGATTTGTTCTAACTGGGATAGACACATATTCCAGATATGGGTTTGCCTTCCCTGTACACAGTGCTTCTCTCAAAACTACCATCCATGGACTTTCCAAATGTCTTATTCACCACCATGGTATTCCACGCAGCATTGCTACTGATCAAGGAACCCACTACAAAGCAAATGATGTGTGGGAATTTACATATGCTCATGGTGTTCACTGGTCTTACCATGTTCCCCATGATCCTGAAGCAGCTGTATTGATAGAATGGTGGAATGGCCTTTTGAAGACTCAATTACAGTATCAACTAGGTGGCAATACCTTGCTGGGCTGGGTCAATGTTCTCCAGGATGCTGTGTATGCTCTAAATAAGTGTCCAATCTTTGGTGCTGCTTCTCCCATAGCCAAAATTCATGGATCCAGGAACAGAGATGTAAATGGGAGTGGCACCACTCACCTGTAAAAAAATGTTTGCTTCCTGTCCCTGCAACCTTACACTTTGCTGGTCTACAGGTCTTAGTTCCAAAAGGAGAAGTTCTTCCACAAGGGAACACAGCAAAGATTCCATTGAACTGCAAGTTAAGACTTCCATCTGGCTGCTAACAGCATTTCATGCCTCTGAATCAACAGGCAAAGAAGGGATTTAGTGTACTAGCTGTGGTGACTGATGCTGACACTCAAGGGGAAATAGGACTTGTAGCAGTTTGGCAGTTTTATACAGTTATGAATTCCAAAAACAGATATTGGATTATGCTTGTAAATCATCTGAGCATGATTAAGTTATGATTAGGACTTTGATTGGGCCAGGTCATTAGGCTGTTGAGTCCCATGCCTTGGTGGGTGAGGTCTCAAAGAGAAAAGACATGGCAAAAAACTGAGTTGGAGTTTTTTGAGTTGGAGTTCTGAAGCTGAGTTTTAATGCTGGAACCCAGGAAGCAAGCACACAGAGGAGCTTGGTCATGAGCAAGGAGAGAAGGCCCCGGGAAGAGACGAGCTATTCACCTGATAGTCTACAGCTGACCTTGTGGAGGAAACAGAGGAGCTGAGCCTGGAGAGAAACTGAGCCCCTGGAAGAGAGGAACCCAAGAAGTCTGAACCCTGGCAAATGTTGGCAGCTGTCTTGCTCCAACACGTGGCAACAGACTTTGGTGAAGGAAGAAACTTATGCTTTATGGCCTGGTAACTGTAAGCTTCTACCCCAAATAAATACCCTTCATAAAGACCAACAGATTTCCAGTATTTTGCATCAGCACCCCTTCTGCTGACTAATACAGACTGCACCTACACAATGAAAGTAAAGAAGAGTTTGCCTGGAGATCCCCTAGGGTGTCTCTTAGTACTACCATGCCCTGTGATTAAAGTCAATGGAAAATTGCAAAAACCCAATCAAGGCAGGACAAACAATGGCCCAGAATCTTCAGGAATGAAGGTTTGGGTCATCCCACCAGGTGAAGAACCAAGGCTAGCTGAGGTGCTTGCTGAGGGTAAAAGGAACGTGGAGTGAGTAGTGGAAGAAGGTAGTGATATATACAAACTTTGACCACATGACCAGTTACAGAATCTAGGACTGTAATGGTCATGAATATTTCTTCCTTGTTTTGCTATAAGTATGTTTTATATGTATATAAAATGAATATCTTTGTTTTCTTCCCTGTTCTGTGCCCTTATCATATGACATAAGGTGTATTAGTTTCATGTTGTAGTATTTAAGGATGTCAAGTTTAAGAGTGAATATTATCCAAGGACTTGCATCCTATTCTGGAGGGAATTAGTGCCTTTCCAGTTGCATGCAGTACAGTGGAATATTGTTAGGTGGAAAATATGGATATATATATGACTTATTGTTTTTATTTAAAGGCTAAGTATGGTTTTAGGTGATGTGTATGGCTGCCAAGTTGACAAGGGATAGACTGTGATGTTTAGGTTAATGTGTCAACTCAGCCAGGTAATGGTGCCCAGTTGTTTGGTCAAGCAAACACTCAGCTAATTGTAATACAATGGCACTTCGTGGACTTTAATCATCACTAAGTTGATTGCATATACAATTGATTCCATATACAATCAACTGAGGAGATTGCCATCAGAAATGAATGATGTATCATCCAATCATTTGAAGGCCTTAAAAGGAAAAGAGATTTCAGCATTCAGAGAGCGAGCCTCCTTCTTTACTTCAGATAACCAGCATCTCCAGGGGAATTCAATGAGGATCTTCATATGGGTCCCTGACTTGCAACCTGCCCTCCTACGGAATTTGACCTTGTGAATCCCCATGGTCACATGAGATAATTTTATAAATCTCATGCTATTTACAGATATCTCCTGTTGGTTCTGTTTCCCTAGATAACCCTGGCTAATACAGTCCCATTTATATATTTTTTCTTTTGTTGTAATGTTTCTACCACCTACCAGAATATCTTGAAGATATTTTCCTAATAATGGTGAATGTAGTGAAGCCTTTTACTGAGATTACAACTTTTCTCAACCTCACATATAATCTTTGAGAATACAATAAATGTGAAATAACAATGAAATTTAATATATTTATTATTTCATGCCTCATCACTCAGACAGAATTGAAATGCTATAGATGTGAAAAGTATTTTACATTTTCCAAACTTTTCAAGCAAAGCTTTCATTTAATAATTAATAGAAGTCTTAGACATGAAACAGAGACTAAAAGTTACAATATATATCTCCAAGAAGCATGGGAAACTGAAATAATTCAATTTTCTACAGTTCAAACAATAACTCCCTGTTTTTAAACTCAAATTTTATTGAAGTATATCATTCATACACAAACAATAAGTATATAATAAAAGTTGTGGACTTACAAAACAAACATGCATATCATCATACAGTGCTCCTATACATCACCTCACCATCAACACCTTGCATTGTTGTGAAACTTGTGTTACAAACTATGAAATAGCATCATTAAAATATTACTATGAACTATAGCCTATATCCTACATTTGGTGTATTTTTTCCCTAATCCACCTGATTACTAACTCCCTGTTTTAGTATTATACATTTGCTATAGTTCATGAGAAAATGTTCTCCTATTTGTCCTGTTAGCCACAGATCATCTTTCACCCCTGGATTCCCTGTGTTATACAGCTCCATGTTTTGCACAATCCATTCGAAGTGTACACAGAGTGGCTCTCATTTTCATCACAGAGTTGTGCTATTATCTTCTCAGTCAATTTCAGAACATTTTCATTACTCCAAAGGAAAAATCCATACCCCCTATAGTTGTCTCTTAGAATTGGAATAATATCTTCTTTGCCATTGCTCCAAAAATATTACAGTATTACTGTTACCTATCGTATATACATTACATTTATTGTAATTTTCCCATGAATAACCATATTCTTAACACTTTGTAAAGAGAGTGTCAAGAGATGCCTAAAAGCAGTTTTTCTACTTGCAATTTCCTGGGCATCCAGCAGATGGCATGGGTTGGCTTATCATCTAATAGAAATGATTCTTTCAACCTCCACTTGCCCTGATGCTGGTCGGGCCGGAGGGCAGGTTCAAAGCTGGCTCTGCCGGCCAAATTCACTGAAGAGAAACTACTCTCTGCCTTCCATGAATCATCTCTCTTCCCAGGGAGGAAGGTGATTGATCCCTTCTCACTTGGCTGCAGTGAGCCACAGGTTGAATACAGGCTTTCATCTTGAGGATGGGGATGGGTGCCATTCAAGGTTACAGTGGTTAGTATCTCACAGTTTTTATTTGGGCTTCTTCCTCACTCTGTCACTCACACAGCACTCTCCTGGTCTGCAGAGTCCTGAAGGAGGTCCCTTGGGCATGTTTTTGCCCTTCCTCCTTTGTTTTTGTGAGAGAGTTAAGCCCTGATCCTGGAACCATTAACTTACTTTTGACCACTTATGCATATTTACTTATTTGAAAATGTACCTGGTGAAATAGAGAATTATTCATTTTCCAATTAAGGAAAAGAAATTGCATGTGACAGTAATACTAAAAAACGTATTTTCTACTAAAGCAATAATCTCAGAAATGACTACAATAATTTTAAAAGAGGCTTTTTTCTTTATGAGAAACATCCATACACCTATTTCATTGGGTGTTTAAAGCATTACCACATTTTGATAAAAAGTTTGAATCATACATGGATTGTTTTCATGAGTGAAAATTTTAAAGTTATCTAAATTCTCTGAATAAAATGTTGGACAGACACATCTCTACAAATTCAAACTGCATAATTAGTAACACCCTAGAATAAAATGTAAAAAAGGCACTTGCAAGATTTGTGAAAAAGAAGGAGCCAGTCAGGGCTGGGAGAGATTGATGATGTGATGGCAGGAGAAAAAAATGATGGACAATCTGTGCACACCACACCCATGTAATAACAGATCATAAGGAATGAAGATAGTGTTTCCTCTGTTATCTGAATGCTCATTGTTCTGGAGACCATTGTTTAAAAGTCAGTACTATGAAGAGATAACTGAATCAAATATCAGAATGCCAAAACTTTACATGACTCTAGTGTAAACCTAGAGTTTTGCCCCCTATTCCAGGAATGGCAGTACCATAGCTGGTCCTCAATCATCCAGTAATGTTCCCATCAGAGGGTTATTCACTTGCTTTCATTTTCAGTTAGAAAACTTATAGAAATCCAAGATAACAGAAAATTTCAATGGAAGGATTAAGATACTCTGGAAAGCATTTGGAATTATGTGCCAACAAGGGAAGTGTAAGGATTTGATTATTGCTTTATTTGAAATGATATATGCATGTAGGTATGTAAACATATCTATGAATATACAAATATAGGCATAGATATATAGACACACACAAACACACACATGTATAAATACACAAATTAAATATTTTATATGATGACTCTGATGGGATTTAAGTCATAGCACTTTCAAAAAAAAAAACATGTTTTTATCTACTAATTTAAATGCTAGCACAAAACAGGATGAGGTAGCCAAACACTTACAAAAACAAAGAAACAAGGAAAATTAGCACAAGAGAGGTACAGAGATTAACTGAGATCCATTGGCCAGAATGGAATTTTAACAAATCCCTCACACAGAATGTATGTGTGAGGAGTCAATCAGCATTATTCAAAAGAGGAATAGGACAGGGAACAGGAGAGAGACTCCCCCTCAGATAGTCCCAAGATTTTGTCAAATCCTTCAAATTCTGCTGCTGTTTCCCTGGGGTCTCCTGGGAGATTTCTGGAAAAGAGCCTTCCTCTACTGTTCTTCTTACTACAGAAAAAACTATGTTAAGCAGATGTATCTCAAATTCCACTCCCCACCTAAGGAAGAATTTCCTGGGGCCCCAATCCTAATCAGGGTCTGGGGATCAGAGAGGTACTGTCATTGTGAACTTTGCCAAGGATTCTCTGCCCTCATCTCAGTTCTCCGAGTTCTAGGCAGCCCTCCAGGTTTCCCTTTATGCACTTTAATTTAGACTCTAATGCTTTTTTGCTTGCCATGTGCAATGTTCCATCATGAGCCATGAGCCTTCCCCTTAGTGATTCTTCAGGACAAGAAGCAGCTCCTTAGTTGAGGAGGACACCCCCATCTGTGAGATTTCAATACCCGTGGATGGGTTACAAGGTCCCACATTTCTCACCTTTGCCTTTGTTCCTTCTCTCTTTCAGTTTTCTTAGAGGGCTCTGGGATCTGCAGCTCTTGGGGTTTCCTTGGTTCAAGGTTCTCCTTCTCCTTCTCATTTAAGCCTGAGGACTCAGGGGCAAGGGCCCTGCCCCAACACTTCATGGGGCACCTCAAGCTTCTTGACATGTGTCCAAAGGCACCACAGTCCTTGCACTTTACTTATGGGTAGAGTAAGAATGTGGTGAGTGATTCAGCAGAAATCATGGGCAGCCTTCAAAAGTCAATATAGTGTTAGAATTTGAGAGTTGAATATTGGTTTTGGAGAGGAAGCATAGACATATGACCCATTAAGTGTAATTAATTTCAAGATAATATGGCTTGTTGATAGCACCTATTAAAGGACAGTAGAAGGAAAGATTGGAGGGTTTAAGGGTGAGGGTAATGAACCAGATTTCAAGAACTGAACATGACACTCACTGGGGAATGAAGCTGTTCTTCAGAGGTTTTGTGTTGGCCACAACTGCCCAGTGAGGAAGGCATAAACCAAGCCAGCCTTGGATAGGTGGGATGACTGAGCTACAGGCACATCACTTTACATGTTCAAGCCCACTCTCTTGGGGGCCATGACACCTCCCTGGCTCCTGAGAGGGCCAAGCCTCCACTTACTCTGACATGCTCTTCCTCTGGTTGGGGCGCCCTCTGTCCGACTTGTTCCTTTTGTTGCTTTGTCATGATCTGGGCTTTAGAGGGTGCTTCGTGCTCATGTGTAAAGTGACCTATTATCTGCATCTGCCTCATCTCCTTGGAGTTTGAGGAATTTAAGGAGCTTCTTCCTAAAGTATTGAAGTATACTTCATATACAAAGTATTGAAGTTTGATTTTCTGAATCACAAAAAAAGGAATGATATTTCATGCTTACAGAGAGACCAAAGTTCCTCAGGCACCTTCTTCTCCAAGTCGGTCAAACCCACAAACATTCTACTCTTCTTTCAAACTGATGGTTCATTCTGATGTTCCAATCCTCTCTCATAATTACTTACCCCCTTTACAGGATTCTACATTAGGCAAGACGCTCAACTTTAAATGATGAATTTAGATTTACACCCTTGAATGTCTACTTTTCGAGACTATCACTACGAAGTCTAATAGTAGGACAAAGAAAGACAGAATTTCCCTAGAGATACAAAGGAATGGAAGGCTTTCCTTTTCGTTGACATGAAAAGAGGCCATTTCTAACTACAAATTAACTTAGAAAAATTCTTGTGTTCCCTATTAGACCAGAAGCTTCACAGTGGAGGGTCTAGACTGTTCTATTTACTGCATTTTGCTTAGAGCCTCATTTTTAATTTCTAATAAAGATGAAATGAATATGTTTGAACTAAGGAAGGGCACATAAATTATTTTGTTTTTAAATGCCCTTAGCCAAAACTATTAGGTCTCCCTAATTACTCAACCATCCTACACCAAATTATTGTACTGTGGTAGATTTTCCTGGACATTTGAATTTTCATCTTTTAACTTACATTTTGAATGATGTATTTTATCAGTCTCTGTCTTAAGAAATACTATTAAAAATTAAAGTGTATTTACCCAGTCCCTAAAGCCATCCCACAGCATATTTATCCCATAGTACTGTTTCTGTGAAAGATAAACTAAGGGGAAACCCACTTGAAATCCACTGCAATTCTGCTGTCATTAGACTCTCAGGGACTTGGATGCTGGGCACATTCCCATGGACAAGATGCAGCTTCCAGGATGTCAGAGGAAGGGCTAACGTGGGAAGTTTCCTCCCTAACCTGGCCTTTATGTTATTTCAAGGTCATATACATGTACTCTAAACAAATAAAATGCAATCACCTTTGAGCTACTCATCTCTGGAAACAAGGCACTGCCCTTTTTTCTTACCATTTCCAAACATTTAAAAAATTTTAGCTAAACATACATATTTTTACTTTAAAAAAATATATTTTCTGCAATTAAAATCCATTTGTCACATGCCAATATACTCTGCTTCATTCTTTACTTTGTCTTTTCACTCAAATAATTATTCCTTAAAAGCCTCCATGTACATTCACAGAACTCTGTTTTACTGCTATTTATTATTTAACTGTGGAAATGCACTGGAGTTTTCTTTCTTAACTCTTTCTCCTGTTAGTTGACACTGATGTTGTTTCAACATTTATGTTCCATAACAATCCAGCCATGGATATTTTTGAACATATGTTCTTGTGAAGATGAACATCAAGTGATTAATGGAATTGCTGGAATTTGGGTATTGCCAAATGTAGTCCAAGGGACATTATGTCCTCCAAAGTGGTTAAACAAATAGCACCCTCACTAATGCTGGAGGAGATTTTCCATTTTTCAAGATTGTTGCTCTTCTGGGTAGTGTCTGATTTTCATGAATGGTACATATGTGGAATTGTATTGTTTTATTTGGCTTTCTTTTATTATTTATGATGCTGTTTATAACATATTGTTCACCATATCATGCTACTAATTTATGAATTGCCTGGTCATATTCTGTTTCCCCATATTTATTGATTGCTTTCCTTGTTAGGGATTGGGTGTACTATTACTTTCTAGTTGATAGCATTGTAAATATCCTCTCCCATTCTGTAACTTCCATTATTTAGAGTTTACTAATATTAATGTTAGCATATTAATATTTTCCTTTGTAGTTTGCATTATATAATTTTAAGCAGCTCTCATACTGTGAAATCATGAAATTTTTATTCTAAATTTTCTAGTAAGTATTTATTTGTTTTCCTTTTTTTACTATAGATCTTAATGCATCCCACATTTTATTCTTGGAGATCATGAAAGCAAGGGAATAATTGAATGTGTTTTCATCCATGATTAGTGAGTAATCCACTATTTCTTTTCTTAGGTAAAAACCTAACTCTAACATTTCAGTATTTATTATATGAGATGAGCTGTTTAGGGGGTATATATTCTATTTCCTTAGTTTATGGGTTTATTATTCTGCCATTTCCACCTTTTCTTTATTACTATTTCATTACAATAGATTTTTGTCCCATCCACTGTTGCAATGATTCATTAATTTCTCAATTGCTTTGTCACCTTTTAAGAAAAAAATTTATTTTCCATTGGAGTTTTGAATGGATTTGATTGGAATTGATTCCTTACACATTAGTTAGTGGAGAATGTATATTTTATGTTTGTTCCAACTATTCACATGAGTTAATTGCCACTTATTTAAATGTTCTATCATTTCAATGATGAATGTTTTATATTTTTTTTATAAAACTTTGGCAGATTTAGTATATGTAATATTTAATTTGTGTAGGTTTTGTCAATAATCCCTCTTTTAAAACATATTTTAATAAATTGATAGTACATTTCATGGATTTGTCTTGCACACAGTAATTTTATTGAAATCACCTGTTAGTTTTAACCATTTTTATATCATTTTGCTTTGGTGTTTTATGCAGACAATCATATAACCTACCAACAACAAAACTGTTGAAATTATTTCCAATAGAATACAATGTCCTAATTTTTCATTTCTCAAAGCACTGGCAGAGTATGCAGCACAATGTCAAAAAGAAGCAAATATTGTGAGTGTCCTTGTCTGTTTACCTGTCTTTAAAGCACTAAAATTTTATCTTAAAGCATCATGTCTAGTATATCTTTTTTATTTATTTATTTATTTATTTATTATTTTTTATTTTTTTTGAGGTACTGGGGACGGGGATTGAACCTAGGACCTCGAATGTGGGAAGCCGGCACTCAACCACTGAGCTCCATCGGCTCTGGTATATCTTTTATTACAAAGAATCTACAGTGTTTCAGCAGTTTGCCTTTTGATCTCTTTAAAAAAATAATTATGGTGGTTTAGCACCACCATTTTTAAACTTTGCTTTTATGTTGTCAAATTTTCACCTTGAAATTGATAGCATTTTCCATTACAGTAATTTACTTTTCAATCTTAAGAGTGATTACAGGCAAATGTAATAAGAGAATCTCACTTAGATATGGATTAAAAAAATAAGCCAGTAAAAATACTCTTTTGAGGCACTTAGGAGAATGTGAATATGAAAGAATATTGATGATATTAAGAATTTTATGAATTGTTGATTTCAATGATGTAGGAATATTTAATTGATGTTTTAATTAATTATTTATGTATGGGAATTTTGGGTATTCAAATTATTAATGAGATATAAATTATTTGTGAGACAAATGCCATCATTCTAGGTCTGTATTAAAGAATACAACTTTGTATTCCCCCTGACCCCCAGGAAAAGTTTGAAATGGATGATACAAGACTGCCAAGTGTTGATAATTTTTGAAGTTGATCAAATGGTACAAGAAGGTACATTCTGAATGTTTCAAATTTCCAGCTTAAACTTTTTGGGGAAATAAATAAGCATTCTTGCATTACTGAAATTTTCTTACAGTGTTTTATTTAAAGCCCTTCTTGGTTTCATTTAGATAAAATATATTTATATTTGTCTATGTATTCATAAATAAGAATGTATTGTAAGTGTTCTTCCAGTGCCATCCAGCTGTTTCAGTTTCAAGTCAGTTTCCTCCTTCTTTTCCCAGGGGGGTGATCACATACATGAAGAGCATCCCTTGGGTAATGCTTCTCAATTCTGAGAAAACTATGAAAACTATAATCTAAACTTATTTATAAATGTCAAATTTCCCTGTGACTTCTTAAGGATGAATTTTTATAAAAAATGCATATATTTCATTTCAGTTGGATTAGCCTCTGTAACCCTTTCTTCTGGACCACTACAGGATCCTCACTCTCATGGCATGGTGCAGGAAGAATAAAAACCTGGGCAAGACCGTAACTCCTTCTGGGTAGGGATTGGGCTGGAGATCAGATGGGGATGAGTTCTCTGTTGTCTTGCATTGCTGCCAGTCCTGCTGTTCTGCTTCTGGCTATTGTCACAGAATTCTTCACAAGCCTTACCTTTTCTGCCTGAGTGTCCAGGATCATCACAACCAGAAACATCCCTTATCTCAGATAGGGTGTTAGGGGGAGGAGCCTTTCAGCCAATAGGTGATAGCCACAACCTGCTGGTGCATCCTATTCTCCCCCATTTTCACTCTCCACATGTAAAAGATGCTCTTTCCTTTGGACTTGAAGATGAGATTAGAATTGAAGTCCCTGACTCCCTTTGTCCATCCATTAAACCCCCTACTGTCCTGTCCCCCTTTCACAGTGACTCCTTTTAAAAAGGGGGCTCAGCTATGGAGGAAAGAAAGAAGAGGGAAGACACTCCCTGCACAGTCAAGAGGGTCACTCACAAAAATGAGATCCGGGACTTGGAATGTATGTGAGGACATTGCAGGGAGAGTGAGGTATGGCAAAGCAAGTCTAGGGCATTTGATTAGGTTTTATTTTGAGAGAAGATAACAAATAGTCCTCAGTGGGGATGAGGAAGTTGGGCAATGGTTCCTTCTGTTCACACTCAGAGCTCTTTTCAGGGAACATCCAACAAATATGCATCAGGGATGAATTAGGCATTTCTGCTTGCCTAAGGGGCACAGTAATCATCTAAACTCTCTCTGTTGCCACAATCCAAAACACAAGTTGAAGTAGATTCCAAGGAATCTAACCTCAAAGCCAGAAACAGCATTGGTGCTTCATCAGATAAAATTGTACTGTGCTGCTGGAGAAGGGACAGGGGGTGGTGTAACTCAGTTACAGAAAACATTCTGCCTGGGAGAAGGGAGCTCATTGACAGTTATATCTTTGCAGACCCTGGAATCTGAGAAACAACAGGGAATTGAGGTTTGGTTGTAATCTTGGCTTTAGCCACCAAATCAGTGCCCAGCTCAGATGGAGAAAACTCCAGGAAGATGAAAATCCATTCCAGGAACAGAACCAGTATGGCCTTGTTTTTTAGCTTGAGAGTAACAGTCAAAAGAGCAAGTAACCCTTCCAGTGGCTGATCATGAAGGGAGGTCATGGAGAGTGCTTTGGAGACTTCCAGTATGGGGAACATTTGGGTCTAAGAATGAGGCACAGGCTCACCTTATGCTAGAGGCTGAGGGTTCATGCAGAAGGAGATGGGCAAGGTTCCTGAAAAGTCACAGGGTGGGGTTGTGATCCAAGATTAGGTCTGTTACCATCCTCCGCAGGAGTCTTTCCTGGAGATGAGTGCAGTGTAAAGTTGGGAAAGAAGAAACAAAAAGTCCCAATGCCAGTGACATTAACAATGCATAGGAGACCCAAGATGCCCACTGCAGGGGACCCTAGATAGGCACTCTGGGTGTAACAAGTGACTGGGATCCTGTTCCCCAGGACAAGAGCTTCTGTCACTTTGGAAAAGCTTGATGGCCTTCCTGTTCACCTTGTCTGAAGCCATTTATCAAGGCATGGTCTGGTGCAGATTCAGCAGTTATATACCCCACTGATGCAGGACCCACTCTCAGGGATCACCTAATTCTGGGCCTCTGTTCCAACAGATCTTCTACATGGTGGCCACCCAGGCAGCCCAAATCATCTCTACCAATGGCTCCACATTCCAGAGACCCAGCACAGGACTGAGATTCTAGGGCCTCCTCCTAGAAGGGAGCTGGAGTCCACATCCTTTTCTGGGACAGGTTTGTCCCTCCTTTGCTGTGCCTCAGTTGGCCTCTTCTTCAGGTGCTGTGTTTACTCTTGCTGATGGCCTGCAGCCCACAGACTGCATGAGCCTTGGTAGGAATAAGCAAGCAAGAAATAAGGGAAGGAGATCAATCAGCTTTATGGAAGAGAAAGCAATCTTATGCTACTTCAGATTTGTTCAGGAAAACTCTTCATGCTAGGAGAATGGGAGTCCTGATGACATGGGTGAAGGTAAGAGCAGAGGGTTCTTAGAGGAAGCCGAGAAGAATGACTTTTGGGGGTAGACTTTGGAGATTAGACTCTGTGAAGCCTAGGAATATGCATATAAGATAAAGGTCTTAGGACTTTAATAGGAAGGCATAGCTGTGTACAAGGCTGCAAATTTACCAAGTGCTTTAACAGGCAGCATCCCTGTGAGTGCAGGCCAAGTACATCTCACAGGAGGAGTATGAGAATTAAGGAGATTAATCACCTGTCGAAAAGTAGAACTCAGAGGTTCTGCCTGCATACCCAAATAATAATCCTCCCATCCTCTCCAACAGATGAGAAAAAAATTCAAAAAATTAAAAAGAGGCCAGGAAAAGAAGAAAGAATAAAAATGCAAAAGATAAAAATCAATTAGTAATAATGTATTGGTCTACATCAACCATATTATTAATTATATTAAGTGTAAACAAACTACTAACAATTTAAAAGGCAGAAATGGTCAAACTTCTTAAAAATGCAAGACCCAGTTATAGGTTGTCTAAAAATAACACTCTGCAAATATATAGGCACAGATAGCTTAAAAGTGAAAGGAAGAAATAAGATATCTAGGGAAGTGGATGTGGCTCAGGAGATTGGGCTCCCATCTACCATGTGAGAGGTCCAGGGTTTGATTCCCGGGGCCTCCTGTTGAAGTCAGGCAGTCCTCACAGGGAGCTGGCCCAGATGGGAGTGCTGGCCTGTGCAGGAGTGCTGGCCCACGTGGAGAGCTGCCGCAGCAAGATGATGTAACAACAAAAAAAGAGACACAGAGGAGAGACAATAAGAGACGCAGCAGACCAGGGAGCTGAGGTGGCGCAAGAGATTGAGCACCTCTCTCCCACTCCAGAAGGTCCCAGGATCGGTTCCCAGTGCTACCTAAAGAGAGGACAGGCAGACATGGAGGAACGTGCGGCTAATGGGCACAGAGAGCAGACAATGGGGTGGGGTGGGGAAGAAATAAATAAATCCTTAAAAAAAAAGATATCTAGTAAAAATAATAATCAAAAGAAAGCTGGATTGAGTTCATTAATATCAAGTAAAGTTGAGTTTGGTACAATAAATATCACCAGAGATAAAGGGAAACACATCTTATCATTATAAAAGATATGATTCATCAAAAAAGTCTTCTCAATCTTTAATCGGATTGATATCAAAACTTCAAAACATGTACAGCAAAAGCAAATAAAAATAACAAAGAAAAAGATAAGCACACAATTTCATTTGATGATTTGAACATTTCTTTCTGAGTAATTGGTAGAACTAATATATTTGAAAAATCACTGAGGATGAAATAATCAAACTGACTTACTTTCTAGATCAAGGGTTCTTAACAAGGGGTCCATGAGCTTCAATTGAAATTCAACAAACATTATTCTTGTGGGGACATGTTGGTGAGGGTGTGATATATTTATTAAATAATACACAGTATAGTGTGGACTTAGTAAGGAGTCCATGGTTTTCACCTGCCTGGCAAAGGGATCCATGAAACAAAAAAGGTTTAGAATCCCTCTTCTAGATCATTAACCTGTTAAATTAAATTAAATAAAATAGCTGTCAGCAGTGTGTGTTGCCAGGAGCAACCCCCTTTCCAAGAATACTTAGAAATGGCTAAGTATTCTATACTAAGCAATGTATAATTTTCCCTGCTTCGTACGACCACCCATAGAATGAAGAACTTAGTGGTCAACGAATCATTGTACCTTCCCACTTGAAGATCCTCTAGATGGCTATTGAGACTCACTCCATCTTCAATTTGACATCTCCCTGCTTGCAACCAGTCTCTCAAGAAAAACTTTAATTGAGTTAAAGGGTTTAACTGGGTTTAAAAAAAAAACAAAACAAAACAGTTTTTGGCATCAGAAATGGGATCTGGAGAAAACTCCGGACCATCCCCACAGACCATGGATCACTATGGAATGTTTCTCTGCTTTCTTTGAGTTTGAGCGCTTCAGGTTTATAACTTTCCCCTAGATAAATATGGTTCCTGTCTGTGTGAGTAAGATTCCTGCCTGTCTGAGGGAGGTATGTGGATTCCTGACCTTAAGGCAGCCATTTGTTGGAATTTCTAATAGTTTGTGTCTCTCAATCTAAATCTATCTCTCCTCCTCCTGCCAAAGCTCCTGTTTCTCTCTATAGGAACAGCTCATGTCTGTTTCTGAACCCATGGGTAAATTTCACCAAAAATGATTAGAATCTGCAGTGGCCCCTTTGGAGGACATTTGCTTTAGATAAAAATCACACACTAAAAGGTGACTTGGGGGGAAAAAAGGATCCACTCTCCCAAAAACAACAGGGTGCATTCTTTGATTGGTTTTCAGAAACTTCTAAAATATATAATGATTCTAAAATAACCTCTTTAAAGGATTCCTTGGAGTGTGGTGAGGAAAAAATTCTAACAATCCAGTATTCTAAAATATCCTCTTTAAAGTATTCCTTGAACCATGCCAAGGAAAATTCTAAAAATCTAGTTACCAGTCTTCTGCCTCTCGACATAACCAGGCTCTACCTTATTCCCCTGAGCTTGAACCTAGTAGTCTTCAGATCCTTTTTAACCATCTCCCATTTTGCCTGATCCATCATCACCTGTGACCCAGTGGCCCAGAAAAATAAAACCATCCGCTGAGCCCAGAACTCATGCAACAGCTGAATTTAGGCCCTGGACTATTAATAGAATGATGTGCCATAGCAAGAGTTCCCAGAAAAATCAAACTAAATTCATGGAAGAATTCAGAATATTATTGGGTGATTACAATCCAAGGCTCCCAGATTTTTCCTGCTAATTAATATGCTTGTGACTCCATCAGAAGCTAATAAGTGGATAGAACTTAGTGGCTGGAATAATCCAGATAGAGACCTTAAGACCATCATGCCATTGGTGGGGAAGCTTTCATCCTCATTGGACAGATAACCTCAACTTGTCCCATCAGCCAGGAAGGTAATTCTGGTAAACATATTAAAGTGGGGCATGGACAGAAAGCCAGCTCTTTCATATAAACTAGTGAGTTTTGTATTTCTGTGTTTTCATGTGTTACACGTCACTGAAAATTTTTAAATTGAAGCTTTAAATTCTCTATTTGTGTCTGCCTGAATGATAATCTATGCATGCATGTTATATGTATAATACTTTCTTACCTCTGGATGGTATTACCAAATTTAACTTGTAAAATCACTTAAAGGAGTTCTATTCTCATTATCTTAGAGGCAAATAAGTACCTATATAAATTAAATTTTTCTAAATCCCCAGAAATTAAGAAAATCAAACTTCTGCTACTTCCAATGTTAAAAGAAAGTGTATTCTAAGAACTAATCCAAATGTTTTAAAAATTCAAGTCCACATTATATAGGTAAGCAAACCTTTGGCAAGCAGGACTAGTTTAATAAAATTAGTTTAAATGTAATACAGTTATGTCTTCTGAGTTATCAGTTAAGCAAAATAAAAGAATATATTTTTTATTCTACTTTGGTATGTTCTTCCTAAATTTATACAGGTTCAGTGATCAAATAAGCTAGCATTAAATCTACTAGATATTTAAGATGTTGAAAAAGTAACTCTGTGCTTAAGCAAAGTCAGTTATTAGTCTCACAAGCTTTATTTCAACACTAATTATATTTTATGATATGTCAACCTAAAGATAATTTCCAATAATTTTTTGGTAACTTAATATGTATAGAGGATGCAGGATGTGTTTTTGATAAGGAGAAAGAGTAATCTTTTCCTAAAGTAAAATAGCTGCTTTTTGCAGGATGAGGAGAAAAGTGTAAGGAAAAAAACCCTGAAAGGATATAGAAAGTTGTAGTTTTGTATAAAAGAAATTTTATCTGTCAATGTCTGTCTGAATAAGACTTGATAATTTTCTAAGATTTTTTAAAAGAGTTTCTGTATCAAACAGTTTATTTATGCAAAACTGGAATTAGATTTTCTCTCTGTTAAAATAACTTTTTTTTTTTGCATTATTGGTCCACTCCTAGTAAGAGGTTGTAAAATGTTTTTCTTAACCATTTGAGTTAAGGCAAAGATTGTGTGTCTTAGAATAATTTCCTCTGCTTTATATTGACCTTCTCACCCTTTATTTAAGAGAATATTTTCTCATTTCTGAATGAATTTTTTTTTTACAATCACTTATCTCCGGTATTTACTTTTAAAATATTTAATTATCACTTTGGTTAAATAAGGAGCGAAGTATTACTTCACAGTGACCCATGATCCTATTTAATCAAATGCTCTAATCTGACAACTTTTGACATTTTGTCTCCCCCCAAATCAAAACCTAAATGATGTCTTTTGATCGCAAACTATCTTTGGAATTTTCCAGATGGCCCTGGAATATTACAAAGATTTGTTCTTTCACATAAAAAAGAGAGATTTTAAATAATAATTAGGGTTATTTGATGTGTTACAAGTTGCATAGAAAGTACTGTCAATTTGAAAGAGATGCTTAACATTTAATTTGTTAAAGAAAAGTCTGCTAATATTTATAATGATATTTGGAGTCATTCCTGGCCTTGCCAAGGACCCCAATAAAAAATGGTAAAAAAGTAGCTGAGCTATAAGAGACAATATTATTACCCAAAAAGATAGCTGTGATAAAAATAGAAGCTCACAATTGAGAAATTAAGCCAGATTCTAGAGGAAATAAATTAGCTTATTATTATGCTAAACACGCAACTAAAGAAATTGTGCAAACAACAAAAATTGGTACTTTAATAAAGTACTTCTTAAGACTTCTCCAGATGATTTGGCTAAGAGTCAGATGACTGCTTGTAGCTTTGAGAAGTGCAATTGTCTTCAACAGGGTTGTCAAATAAACCCTGGTAATGGACTTTGGGAAAGCCCAAGATGGCTGCCTGTTCACCCCAGAACCCCTTAAAGGACCTATATGTAATAAGAGCACTCTGAAATTACCCTTCATGGAATACAAAAATGAAAGAGGTCATGGCAAAATGCTGGTAGAGTAACTGTGATAAAGTAGTCAAAAAATTCTGTAATAAATGTCATATATGTCAGGCTCAAAATCCAGCCAAATCCATTAGGATATCTCTCCTTCCCAGTGGACCATTTGGACATTGGCAAATGGACTTTTTTCAACTTCTACTTTTGATGAGTTATAATAATGTATTAGTTGTGGTTTTCATGTTCCATGGATGGGTTGAAGCATTATTCCCTTACTGCAAAGCAGGAAAAAAAGCCATGGGGAAAAAAACTGGAAAAATTCTCCCAACTGGGGAAGTACCTTTGAACTCTGAAGTGACTGTGGAACTCATTTTACTGGAAAGGTTATAAGGGAGATATGTCCTATTATTCCCATGTGTTTTAATGTCCTCATTGATAAAGCAAATGTCATATAATGGATTGGCTTAAATAATGGGAATTTATTGGCTCAGTTTTGATGCAAAGAGAAGTCCAAAGTCAAGGCACAATCAATACAATGCTTTCTTCTCAAAGACTGGTATTCTGGGGCTGGCTGCTGGTGATCTTTGGTCCTTGGCTCCTCTGTCACATGACAATGCACATGGTGGCCTCTCCTGGTCTCTCCCTTCTCTTTTGGTTTCCACTGACTTTCAGATTCCAGCTGCTCCCTCTGGGTTGCTTTCCCTGTCTAAATTTCATTCTACTTGTAAAAGACTCCAGTAATAGGATTAAGAACCATCCCGGGCTGCACCTTATCCAAAGCAACCTCATCAAAAGGTCCCTTTTATAAGTGTTCACAGCCACAAGAATGGATTAAGTTTAAGAACATGTTTTTCTGGGGTACAGAGCTCCAACCCACCACCCCAACCAACAATTCTGACAAAGTAGAATCAATGGGATATGAAAATTAAAGTTAGCCAAATTATCTGATTCACTGGGGCGGCCTTGTCCTAAAGTGGTTCTCTTGAGATCAACACCATCAGGGAAACATTGCTTAACCCCACCTGAGATAATTACAAGGTAACCCATATATTTCAGACAGTTCACTGGAGATGATCCAGCAATAGTCATGCAAGACCTGCTCCACTATTGTAAAAGATTAATAGAGTAATCCCAATGTAATCTTCAACAGATATCAGAGACTTTTGTTGACCCACCAGCACCACTCAACTACATCCTGCACTCTACAACCTGGTGACCTTGTGTTCTGGGTGATATCAGGGAACTACCAGTCTCAAGCATCACTGGAAAGGACCCTGCCAGGTTTTGTGAACCTCACATACAGCTCTCAAATTAAAAGGAAGTGAGTCTTGGATACACATCTCCCGGGTAAAATGGGCCCCACTTCCAAAATGGTTATATTAAACTGTCTGACACAAAAATAAAAGTAACCAATGTACTTCAGAAGCAAATGGCATTTGGTGTAGACAGCTTTCATCCAAGAAAGTTTCCTTGTTTTATCCCCTACACTTGTGTTTTTATAAATTTGTTATACTCTCTTATTACCATCTACATAGACCTATTTGCTATCACACCCTGTAACCGTTGGGGAATTTGATGTAATTATGAATTCCAAAAATATAATTGGATCATGCCTGTAATCTGATCTGTTAATCTGGGCATGATTGAATTATGATTAGGGCGTTGACTGGGCCATGTCAGTCAGCAGGGCGTTGAGCCCCACCCCCTGGTGGGTGGGGAATTGAATATAAAAGGCAAGGCAAAGAACAGAG
>JAQZBX010034277.1:0-10592 GCA_029593785.1 Cabassous unicinctus
TTTTTTTTTTTTTAATTTGTTTTGCTTGTTTTATTTTTTTTTATTTTTTTGGAGGCACTAGAAACCGAACCCGGGACCTCCCATTTGGAAAGCAGGAGCTCAACTGCTTGAGCCACAACTGCTCCCTGGCCCAGTTCCTTTTATCTGCTCTCTGATTCTTTCACCAACTTTTATCTATTGCAAGATATCTTTATCTCTAAGGATGACTTGCTGCTGCAGAAAGATAATAATAGACTTGAGAGAGAAACAACATTTTACTCCAATCTTAGCCACTTACTTTACTAGTTGTGTGGTTTTGGACACATTATTTAAAAAGAGGACATTTTAATTTTCCTTATGTGCCATCTGGGGGTAATTAATACCTCCCACCTAGAGTTGTTTCAAGGATTAATGAAATGAGATTGTATATAAAACAGATAGTTGAGGGCCACATTACTTGGGTATCGTTTTATTAATACAGATCTTCTCTTCAGAACCAAGGTCTCCTAAACGTAGAGATTGATAACATTTCTTCTGGGGTTAGCCTGACTTTACCTTTCAGTGAAAACAATACTCCTTTTTACCTAAATTGCTACTTTAGAAGGAGTTTCTTAGCCTTCAACTCCTTGTTGACGGTGGCTTGGTGGCACTAACTTTGTTAGTGGAATAACTGTCTTTGAACCAGCTGCGGAGATGAATTTGCTCTGTTTTCTGGCAGATACAGTGCCACTTTCTTTTGGAATCTCCTTCCCTCATTTGTGAGAGTCATCAGGTTGTTATATGTGCCAAGAGTTCACACTTGGTTTGTGTACTATTCCATTTTTTGAATATACCACAATATATTTTTCCATCCTCCTTTTCAGGGTCAATTGGACATTTCCAGTATTTTTGACCATTTTAAACAAAGCTGTAATAAATATTCTTTCAAATTTTTGTTTGAGAACATATATTCACATTTTTCTTGGGTGTGGGATTGTTGGGACATAGAGCAGGCCTATTTTATCTTAGGTAGAAACTACCAAAAATTCTTTCAGTGGGATTTTTCATTTTCTGTTCCCACCAGCAGTGTATGAGGAAGCCAGTTGGTCCACATCCTCACCAACATTTGGCATTGCCAGTCTTATTAATTTTAGACCTCCTGGTGGGTGTGTAGTGGGTCCTTATTATGATTAAAAGCATTAGTTTTGAAGCCATGAAAGGCCAGTTTTTGACCCCTAGCTTTTCCAGTAATGTGGTACGTGAATTGGGGCAAGGTACTTAAACAATCCCTCCTTATAAATTAGGAGATATTCTTACCCTCTTCAGGAAGTTTTATGAAAATTAAATCAGATAATGGTCACAAAGAAGAGGTTCTGGCTCATAAAAACCCTCAGTATTAAATAGTATCTAGTATAGTTATAGTTAAAATTACCCTGTGACCTGGGGATACCACTTCTGGGTGTATACTCAAAAGAGTTGAAAGCAGGGACTTGAACAGATACTTGCACACCAGTGTTCACAGTGGCATTGTTCACAATTGACTAAAGATGGAAGTAACCCCAGTGCCCGTCAACAGAGGAGTGGATGAGCAAAGTGAGGTACATACATACAATGGAATATTATGCAGCCATTAAAAGGAAAAAAATTCTTATATGTGCAACAACACGGATGAATCTTGAAGTCATCATGTTGAGTGAAATAAGTCAAATACTTTGACTAAGCAAATTCATAAGAGTCAGAAACTAGAATACTGGTTTCCAGGAGCCAGGGAGGGTATAGGGAATGGGGAGTTAATGTTTAATTGGTACAGAACTTCTGTTTGGGGTCATGTAAAAGTTTGGATAATGGATAACAGTGAAGATAACACAACATTGTGAATGGAAATTAACACCACTGAATTATATATCTGAATATGTTTAAAATGGGAACTTGTGGGTTGTATGTATATTACTAATATTAAAATTAAAATCTCTGTATCTGTTTTAAAGGAAGACCATTCCATTAGACGGCTGGTTTGCATTTAGAAGAGTCCTGAGCAAAGACATTCATTTTATCAGTCAGTGGATATCCAGTGAGTCCATTCGTGTGCCTGAACTATTCTAAGTGCTTGTTTCTCCTTTTTTGGAACATATTATAGGCTGCAAGAAGGGGACAAACAATAAATAATAACCAGGTAGGCCAAAGGGGTAGCATTATATAATGATACATATCCATGAAGAAAATAAAATAGTGTGTTAGAGAATATTGAGGGAACCTGCAGTAGCTGGGGCACTTAGGGGCAGTCTCTCTCAGGAGGTAACATTTGCAGTGACATCTAAATGATTAGGAAGGAGCTAGCCTTGTGAAGATTTATGGACATCATGTTTCAGGTAGAGGAAACTGCAAGAGGGAAGCCTGTAAGGCAGGCTTGAGAATGGACATGTGTGAAGAACAGAAAGAACTCTCCATGACTGTAGTAAGCTAAGGGGAAAGTGGTAAAAGGGAGGGAAGCAGGCAGGGCCTGCTGGTAGGTTATTTTACATTTGTGTTTTAAGTGTAATAGGAAGCTTTGAATGGTTTTAAGAAGAGGCAGAACATGATCTGATTTCTGATTTTATGTTATGTGGAGAAGAGATTGTAGTGGATAAAGAGCTGAAGGAGAAGACTGGTCAGGAGACCTGTGCAGTAAACTGGACAAGATGTGTTGGCTTTGACTAAGAGGTGCCAGGAGAGGTGGAGAAGAGTGAATGGATGGCTACGAGATGAACTTTGCAGATGATACTGATGGGACTTGTTAAGAGTAGGGAGGATAAGATAGCACTGGGTAAGTGATGATGAAGATTGAGGGAGAAACATTTGGGGGGAGGGGACTGTAGAAATTAAGTTTTCTTTGGGCCATCCTATGATTTCCAAACACACTACAGCAGGCACTTGGATATCTGTGCCTGTAGCTCAATGAGAGCTGTAGGATGGATTGTAAATTGTGGGCTGGTCACCATGTAGATGAGAGATGCTTAGATGGAGAAGAGAAGGTGGCCTGGGCTGGAATCCCAGAGCTGTCCACAATTCAGAGGGGAAGCAGAGGAGATTAAAACTGAACTGCTGGTGAAGCTGTGTGACAGAAGGTTAAAGCCAAGAGAAGAGGCTGGAGGGCTATGAAGGGACAGCAAGTGCTGCTGGTACATCAGTCAGGCCACATCAGATGAAGGCAAAGAAGACATCTCTGAGTGCAAACATTCTAGGGAAGGACAGCAAGACTGCTGACATGTTGAGGAGCTATTTTAGATTTTTGGCTATTAATTCTAAGATATGCTAGGCAGAAACAATGATAATAGCAAACATATAGTGCTTAAGATATTCCATATGCTCTTCTAGAATCTTTATATATTTATTCATTTAATCCTTTCAATCACCCTCTGAGGTGGGTATTTTATTTTTCCCAGTTTATACATGAGTATGTGTAAGGTTAAGTAATTTGTCTTAAATCACACAGCTAATAAGAAAGGGAGTGGGATTTGCATCCAGATGGCAATGTGGTGCAGAGTTTAGTCTCTGCCCACTGAATCATATCATGACACCTTAGCCTGGTACATCATTTGGCCTGGCCACTTGCTCAGGCCTTGAATGCTCATAACCAGCATTTATTCAATGCTCAGTGCATCTAGTTAAGGTCTTGAGCATGTTACATCTATTCATTAATTTCATCTTCATGAAATCCCCATTAAGTTCTATTTTTAGTCTTATTTTAGTCTTATTTAATGATGAGGAAATTGGGGCACAGTGAGTTTAAATAATATGCCTGAAGCCCCATAGCTACTAAATGGCAGCTAGTTGTCTTTGATTCAGCAGGTGGTCTTGCTGGGTGAGCAGAATAGTGAAGTGAGATGGAAGCCAGGGGGTGGGTGTATGGATGGGACCAAGGTATCTGAACTGGACAAGGAGGGTGGTGGTAATGGGTAATGTATCAATTGGGTCTTGGCAGGAAACATTTGGTAATCTTACCTAGAGTCATTTAAGCAGAATTTAACAACGGAAAAGACTATTAAGGAGAAGCAGAGTTTAAGGAAATTACAATGGATAGTGCAGTTTTCTGGGCTAGTAACAGCAGCAAGCCATGCCACCTGTGGAGCTGAAGTGGTGCACAGAGTGAGAGAGCAGGGACTGGACCCAGAAAGGAATGCAGCGTTTGGAGAGTTCCTAACAGGAGCTGTGGCCTTTGTTAGAGGAATGCAGTCAATCCATGGCAACCTGGTGCGGCCACCCTCCTACTGCCTTCCTTTCTCCTCCTGGTGACTCCCAGTGGCCAAAATAACCAGAGGGTGAAAAGATCCCTTGATACAATTTGTAGCCATCAAACGCAGGGGCCTTGCCACCCCATCTTCAAAATCTAGACATTGGAACCCACAGAGGAGGAGTGGGGCCTGCAGGGAGGATACTTAGCCAATCTGTCTTGAAGGTGATCATGCCCTGCTCACACCTTTCTGAGTGTAGGTGCCCAGGTATCAGAGAGCAGTGGGGTGCTCACTTAGCAGGGGCTGAGAAGGGGAGTACACACCCTGTGTGCCACCGAGAGAGAGTGAGGGGCTGGGCCAGGCCTGTGCACCAGTCAGCTCACCAGTCAGCTCACCATATAGAGTAGTCAGCATCACGTTGACTGGATGTGTTAGTCTTCAGGGGTGAAGAAAATGGCAGAAGCCCACCCCAGACAGGGTGTAATGTTGGAGGACAGCCCCATCTACATTGTACTACAGACTGGGAGGCTGATAAAAGTATGTTGTGTTTCCAGGGAGGCCATCTTGCTTTTACTCCTAGAAGGAAGCATCTGAAAAGATTGAGCACATGACATTGGTGCCATGAACTCTAAGACCACACTATACCCCTTGCCTAAAATGTCCTCACTTTAATTTGCTTCTCAAATTTTGCCCAGCCATATTATTCCACACGACAAAAAATGACTCACCCAAATCAATGTAAAAATGCTCCAAATTTACATCACCTTCTAGTCCCCCAATTCTTCTGCCCCTAACTTCCTGTTCTTCTCTGTTCCTGTCAAAAAGGTCTATCTTGAGTGTTTGGGAAGAGGTGGGCTTCCTTCAGCAGCTTCCATCCAAAGAGTCCTTCAACCCCCTCAAATCTGAAGTAATCCCAATTGTGTTATGTGAACAACTTTTCCAAAGAACCAGTATCTGTAGATGACATAAAACACCACGAGACTCCCCACACAAGGCACAACAATGAGACAATACAAGACTACCAGGCACATCTACACAAATTTTATTCCAGAACCAAATTCATGATCCACCACACCCAAACATGGAATCTTCCAATCTCTCAGGAGGAAGATGCTTGCCTATATTTGTCTTCTGTGCTCAGCCATTTTCAGCAGGTCCATAGGGAACATCAAGGAGTAAGCATCACCACCAGCTACCCCAAAGAATTTCCCAGTGGAAATTTAATGACCTTACCCAGGTCCCTACCCCAAAAATTGTTCTTTTCTCTTCCCATAGTTGTATTTCAAAGGCAGATCCCAGTGAGTATTTGCTGCTGAGAAAGATGTGGTACAAGGTGGATTTCACCCAGAATGAGATGGCTTCCAGTCAGGCCATTGGAGCTGAGACTCTAAACCACACCCTAGTGCTTCCCTCTCCTAAAATAAAGGCCACTGAATCACAGAGGAAACATTGCAGGCAGGTCTGTGACAGAGCTGGTTGCTTTCACTTGTGAGATGAGCTAGATTTGAGTGTTTTCCCCCACTAGGTCTTAGTGAATCTGTCTTCTCCAAAGCACGTTCATGAGAATTGCAGAGAACATACCCTAAACCCCTGAGGGACAATGATGAAGTCATGAGTTTTGGGGTCTTTCTAGAAACCAGTGGGGAAAGGGGAGACCTTCCTGGAACTTTGAATAATTTTAACTCTTCCCTTTCAATTCCCCCTGGAGTATTTTAAAATATTCAATTTACTAGAGGAGGTTTGCTGATAATAATAGTCATTTATTGAATATGCATAAAGTGCTTTATATGAATGATCACATGCAGACATTGTTCCCATTTTACAGAGGAGAGTGGAGGCTCATAGAGGGCAAATGAGTTGCCCAGGGCCACACAAGTTGTATCAACTCTGTATGTCTTTATTGGAATTCTATGTACTTATACTCCAATGCTATGTATTGCTGAGAAATGTCTCGGGCCAGTTAGTATCTCAGGCTTAACTCCCCTGGAAGCACTGTAGAATGAAAAGAATCCTCCAGCATTTAGAGACAGAAGATTTAGGTTAGCCACTCCATGTTTGTGTATAATTACTTATCCTCTCAGTGAGTGTTTACTTATCTGCAAAATGGAGATAATACTAGTATTTACCTCTAGATAACAAAAATCATTCATTGCCAGTTTTAGTCCAAAGGCACATGATGAAACTATATAGGGGGTGGCAGTTTCCTAGGATCATTCAGTTAAATCCCACTCATTCTGATGCACTTCCAGGAAGCTCAGTGTTTGTGTAGCTTATGAGAGGAGGACAAGAAGCAAGGAGGAAAGCAGCTGTCAATCTGCAGGGTATAACAAGGAAACCTGACCAGTTGACATATTTCTTAAATGGCCTCTGAGGTCTGCTGTCATCCCATACAAAGTTAGGGCAAAGAAGGAGTCTCTACTCGCTGCAGACACCTGCACCCTTTTCCTCTTCTCCCCAGGTCTTCTTCAGGACTCCTCTTGGCCAAGATCCTGCTCCCAACAATGAGACAGAACTGAAATGATGATCACAATAAGAGACAGGGATTTGGTTAGACCCTGGGCATCTTTCCAAGGGGAACTGCAGCCAGCCTATCTGAGGAGAGGATGAGTGGCTTACTGGGGTCCCCCGAAATAGAAATCAGCCTCTGTGATGTTTCCTCCACCACAGAGGAGGCTGTGAGCTGTGTGGTCCATCAGGAAGAACTCTGATCTGGAAGTGGAAGGTACAGGTTGTAGTCATAGCCCAGAAGTCAGCACCTCTGTACTTTGGACTCTTCACCCTCCCTCCCCAGCCCCAATTTCCTCGTCGGTGGATATCTAGGCTAGGAAAGGTGGTCTCAAAAGCTCTGTCAGGTGTAGCATTCTCTGATTCTATCTCAATGGCAGGGGGGTAAGAGGAGGGAGATGAGGCTCATGCCCTCCTCCAAACTGAAGATGAATGCTGTCACCACCAACCCAAGCAATCACCTCCCTCATCCCCTTGGTAACTAATTAGGACATATTGAGGTGCAGTTTTCAAACTTCTGTTTCTGAGCTATGTAATCCTTTCTTAAAATATGAATATTACCCCAGAGTCTATATAATATATGAGAGAACTTGGCAGAGCTTCCCTACTGGAGCAAATGAGGTTGACCTTGGATTTGCCCTTGTTCCACCCCCCTTTCCCACCACCTTTGCCCATGGCCAAAGATGGAGACTTCCAGAGAGCATATTTTTTTTTTGCTTTCAAATACAAAGTGCCAGATGTACTTAAATTCAGACCAACAAACTGATGAAATGAAAGGGGTTCATTTCTTTGAAATGAAAGGGGTTCATTTATGGATAAACTTCTTTCTGGAGGAATTGCTCCCTGGTGCCACGATTATCAAGCTGTTTCATAGTTTCTGGCCCCCACTCCCACTCTACCCTGCTGTGTTTCCCATCCCTCTCTTTCTCATGGGATCTCTTGCTTTCATAAGGCAGGGAGATAGGATAAAAAGCACCATCTTGAAATCAAGGGTCTGTGGCTCTGTTTCCAAAACTGTCTATTTGTGTGACCTTGAGAAAGCCATTGCTCAGCCTCTCTGGGTCTGAGTGTTTGGCAAGATGGTTTCCAAAGCTTTCTGGTCAGCTGGGATCATTTATCCTGAGCCCTGGTGGTTGTGGACATGTAACTTCTCCAGGGGAGCTGTGCACCTGACAACAGTCCCCTTTGCCTTTCCTGGCTCCAGATTCAACAGAGGAGATACCCAGAGGGGAGCTCTTGGGGGTTGCCCAGAATATTTGCCAACAACTCTGCTAAGCCCACAGACTCTGGGGGAAACAGTCCCTACAAGCCCATATGAGCAAGCAACAGCATTATCACAGAAAATAAAGGATTCCCAGCAGCTGCCCTTTAGAGGCTTTTCAACCAGCAACTAGTCATGGTCAGTACAATCTGCAGTTAGACCTGGCCTGCCTTATTGACTTAGCAGAAAGTGAATGCAGAGAGGAGCTCAGCCATGTGGGTACCAGAAAAGTACTGCACTCTGGACCTGAAAGAGGACCCTGGTTTTCCCAGGGGGTGGCACCTTTGGGCCAGATTGCAGAGCTGTGGCTCTCTCCAGCTCAGTTCTGCTCTCTGCTCTTCCTGGCCTGCGGTCAACTTGGGGCACAGGCAGAGTAAGAGGCCCCCAGGGACTTCCATGTCTTGGAGAGAGGAATGACTGCTGTCTTAATGTGAACAGCTGCTCCCATTTATTGGGGCTTATTGCTGCTGCAAATTGGATGAAGCACTTGATAGACAGAATCTCCTTTCTTCCTCCCTGCCCTCCTGTGAGGTGGGTATTAATAGCAGCACTTGAATAAATACCTTGCCATTTATGCCAGGAAAAGTGGGCCCATGCATTCCCTGGCCCTTGCTCTTATTTTTGTAGAATAACATTTATTCAGGTTTTTTTTCTTATAAAGAAGTACAAAGAGAAAAAAGCACAACAAAATGAAATGGCTCATAATTCCCCTCCATAATCTCAGATAAACTGTAAATATTACATGAATAAAAAATAATACATATACATGTTTAGAAAATTCAGATAGCAAAGACAGTAATAAAAGTCAAAGGTAAAAAAAAAAAAAAGTCTCCCTCCCTTCATCCTAGCCCCTTCTCCCCAGGGGAAAGGATGTCTTTTAAAATTAGGCCCATAATAATTTCCAGAATTGTTTGTATAAATCATCCTATCTGCAATGGCCTCTATATATTCTGTAGAAAAAAGGGATCATACTAAAATACTCTATATGGCTTGCTTTTTAAAAAAATTTTTAACTTTCTATTTCTTGGGGATCTTTTTATATCAGCACATACAGCTCTGCCTCATTCTTTTTAACAGCTGGATAGCATTTCATCATATGGGTGGATTCCCCTTTATTTAGCCAGCGCCCCATTGAAGGAAACCATTGCAATGAAAACTGCACTGTCTTGAGTCATATATTATGGCAAAATTTGAAAACATGTATTTGGGGTAAAGCCTTAGCACTAGGTGACAATGGCAAAGCCATTTTATTTCCAAGTGGCTCTAATTTACACTCCCACCTGTAACAAGAATTGTCCCCTGGCACTGGCTAATAGCAAATTCTTAAGTTTTGTAAATCTGTTTGGTTTTACAAAAAGTTCCCTCACATTTTAATTTGCATTTGCTTTATTATGAAATAAGGTAATCATATTTTCATTTGTCCATTGCCCTTTTAAAAACTTTTTCTTTCTTTTTTTCCCCTCTTTTTGGTAATTACATATTCATATTCTTGGTGCATTTTTTCTACTTTTTTCTTGGTCTTTTTATTATTTAATATGATAGAACTTTTTGTAAGCAAAGGAAGAAGTCCTTTATCACATGTATTTGGACTGTCTTCCCAGGGTTTATCATCTGTTTTTATTTTTGTCTGTGCTCTGTTTTTCCTATACAAAAGTTTCAACATTATATGTGGTTGCACAGCTGAGCCTCCAGAGCTCACTGGTGCCTGTTCCAGTGCATGTTATACATTCAAAGCAAGCTCTAGAGATGGAGAGTTGCTCCCCCCATCACTGAAGCTACTTTTCTTTTTATTTTATCACCACCCTGTACTTTTATTACCCTATTTACATACCAGATTTTCCACAGCAGCTCCAGAATCATTTAATTTTATCTAAGTCAAAAAAGACAATTGGTTAGATGTTAAAAATGTTAATTAAATTTATCAGTCTTTTCTTTAAGAATTTTTCAATTTGTATACTGCTTGAAGATTGCTAATAAATACATCTGTAGTTTTAGAACTTCTATAGTTTTGATTATTACCTGTCAGATTTCATCTTCGGGTAGTTTTCTTTCTCAAAAAAGGATTCCTGGGGGAATTTAGTCCCTGAGTTCTTATAAGCTCTAGAGACTATATTTTTGTCTTTTTTCTTTAGGAATAATTTTGCAGAGAATAAAACACTTGGGTAACAGTTACTTAACCAAAAACTATCTGTCCATCCATCCATCCATCCATCCATCCATCCATCCATCCTTCATCCATACCTGCATGTATATACAGCTATCTATATCTATCTCCCTATCATCTATTTATCTTCTAACATCTAAGTCAGTCTATCTATCTATCTATCTATCTATCAATCATCTATCTATCTTACAACCAAAATAGAACATACAATTATTCAACAGTGAAGCTTGTCCCCAGGCACCCAAGCACAGGAAATAAAACACAGACATAATATGTATATGCTTTCTCAAATACATCCCCCTCCTCTTCCTCCACAAGTGTCTTTTATGCTGAAATGTGTAATTTCTCTGAATTGCTTTATTTGTATATAACATTACTTAAGCATCTACCCTTTAAAATATTGAGTGTTGCTTTGTATATTTTTAAACTTTCTGCATATGATGCCATTGTTTTTCTTTAGCTTGCTTTGTGTACTCAGCCTTATAACTGAGAA
>JAQZBX010034277.1:10692-25155 GCA_029593785.1 Cabassous unicinctus
TCTATATATATATATATATATATATATATATATAGTTCTAAACATTCTAAATATATTTATATTCTAAATATTCAAGAGCAGGTTGCATATATCATGCTCCTCTAACACTTAATACTTTTGTGTATATTTCTTAAGAACAAGATTATTCACTTATGTAACCTTATTAAGTACTGTTGTCAAGTTCAAGGAATTTAACTTTGATATAATGCATACAGTCTATATTCCATTTTTTTCAGTTGTCCCAATAATGTCCTTTTTGGAATTTTCTCCTTTATTAGATCCAGTATGGGATTATGTGTTGCAGTTGTCATTTTCTCTCTACTCTCTCTTTTTAAATCATGGAAACATAAGTACAATATAAAAATTCCCATCTCAACCACTCTCAAGCATAGAAACATTCACGGGAATCAATCACATTCACATTGTTTTTCTACCATTACTGACATCCATTACCAGAATTTTTCTATCACCCTAAATAGCAACCCTGCACCCATTATGCATTAACTTACCATTTCCCTTTCCCCCAGCCCTGGTAACCTGTACTTTATTTTCTGTCTCTATGAATTTGCATATTCTAGGTATTTCAGTTAAGTGGAATCATACAATATCCTTCCTTTTATATCTGACTTATTTCACTTAACATGATGTCTTTAAGGTCCATCCATGTTTCATGTATTAGAAGTTCATTCTTTTTTGTTTTTTTAAGATTTATTTATTTATTTATTTATCCCCCCTTGCTGCTTGTGTTTGCTGTGTCCATTCGCTGTGTGTTTCTTCCATGTCTGCTTATCTCCCCTCCCCCTTGCTGTGAGGTCCTGCTGCATCAGCTCACTGCGCCGCGCAGCCAGCCTGCTCTCACAAGGAGGCCCCTGGAAGCGAACCCGGGGCCTCCCGCATGGTAAACGGGAGCTCTATCCATTGAGCCACACCAGCTTCCCTTGATTCATTTTTATAGCTGAATATTATCCCGTTGATGTATATATCCCATTTCATTTATCCATTCATTTTCTGATGGACATTTGGATTGATTCCACTGTTTGACTCTTGTGAATAATGCCGCTATGAACATTGGTGTACAGATATCAGAGTCTTGCTTTTACTTCTTTGGGGTAAATACCTAAAAGTGGGATTGCTAGTTCTATGTTTATCTTTTTGAGGAACTGCTAAACTGTTTTCTACTCTGGCTACCCCATTTTACATTCCCACCAACAATGTCCTTGAGTTCTTATTTTTTCCACATCCTCACCAGCATCTGTTATTTTCCTTTTTTTTTTAATAGCCATTCTAATGGATGTGAGATGTTATCTCAGTATGGTTTTCATTTGCATTTCCTCAGTGGCTAATGACATTGAGCATTTTTTTATGTACATATTGGCCATTTATATATCTTCTTTGAAGAAATGTCTACTCAAGTCCTTGGCCCATTTTTAAATTGGGTTGTCTTTTTCTTGTTGAGTTAAGGTGTTCTTTTTGTATTCTGAATATTAAACCCTTACCAGATATGTGGTTTCTAAATATTTCCTCTCATTCTGTTAGTTATCTTTTCACTTTCTTGATAATGTCCTTTAATGCATGGAAGTTAATAATTTTGATGAAGTCCAACTTATCTTATTTTTATTATTGTTGCTTGTGTGTTTTTGGTGTAAAGTCTAAGACTCCATTGCCTAATGAAAGTCTTGAGGATATTTCCCTATGTTTTCTTCTAAGAGTTTTATGGTTTTTTTATATTTAGGTCTTTGATCCATTTTCAGCTAATTTTTGTATATAATGTAAAGTTAGGGGTTCACTTACATTCTTTTGCATGTGCATGTCTAGTGTTCCTGGCACCATTTGCTGAAGAGAATATTCTTTATCCCTTGAGTACATGTGGCTCCCTTGTCACAAATCATGTGTGGGGTTGTTTCTGAATTCTGAATTCTCAGTTCTATCCCATTGATCTATAAGTCTGTCCTTATGCCAGCACCACACTGTTTTGATTACTGAAGCTCTGTAATTAGTTTTGAAATCAGGATATGTGAATCATCTACTTTGTTCTTTTTCAGGATCATTTTGGTACTTAGATCTCTGGTTTGTTCCATTTGCACTGCTGTATACGATTGCATTGTATGATTATACCACATTTTACCACTTTTCTATTGGTGAGAATATAGCACCCCCACCCCCATTTTGTCTCCATTAGAGACAATCATATATATGAGCAAACTGTTGGAGACAGTCCTGCTACCAGCTTGGCCGAGCAACTCTTGTTGCCACAGGTGGCCCTGACCTGCACTCAGATCTGGTGGATGACAGAGGTGGGTATTGCCTTTGCCAGGCTGGAGGAAGGTTATGAGAATGCAATGAAGGACTACTACAAGAAGCATGTGGCCCATCTCAAAACCCTCATCACTATACTGATTGGCCAACTTTCCAAGGGGGACTGGCAAACGATCATGATCGTCTGCACCATTGATGTGCATGCCCAGGATGTGGTGGCCAAGATGATTGCTCAGAAGGTGGCCTGCAAACATGCAGGGGTGTCCCTCTTTGTGCACTGTGAATGTTGGGGTTAGGGAGAAGCTCATATACAGTGAAAACACTGGGGCCCTGCGGTCTGTACCAGCCAGGGATCTGGGGGAGGATCATGGTGGCTGCTCTCACTTCTTTAAGTCTCCAGCAAAGCAGTGCAATCAGAGAAGCTCATGCTTTCTTTTCTTTGGTGGTCACAGTGGGCTGCTTTCTTGACCAGCAGGAACACCAATCTAAACAAAGCCCTGTGTGCCTGTAGCCATGGGATCAGTTGTTTAAATGTTTAATACTGGGATTTACCCACTTTCTCTGCCACTTTCTTTTTAGGTAGACAATTCCCAGGCTCTCCCCTGGCTGTCCCAGCTGCATCATGGGTGGGATGATGAAACCAAACACTCCTTTGCTTACATCTGTGATGCCCTGTTCCTGTATTCCTGTGAGTACTTTGGAAATACTCCTAGGCTGGTGATTATGCCTTTGACTGACAGATGAGCCTGGGTGTCAGCCACTGACAGATAGCCCTATTGCTGTCTGGTTGAGGCCACCCAATAGCTATCCAGGGTCAAGGTCATAGTCATTTGCTTTTTATCCACAGAATTGCAGGTGAAATGCCTGAAACAGCAGATGTAAATGATTTAGAAGGGATATAGGGAAGAACTTTTCTGCAGCTTCCCAGAGTGAGGAACAAACCCCATAGCAAATCAGTGAGCCGTGGTTTCTTGCAGGATGCCTAGGCGGTGGCCTATGGCAGTTAAGAGTGTGGGCTTTACAGTCATACACATTCCCATTCTAACCACAGCTCTAACACATACCAGCTGTTTGACCATGAAAACGTTGACCTGTCTGAATCTAGGTTTCCTCATCTGTGAAAAAGAGATTGTAATTCATACCCTGCATGATTTTTGTAAGATTTAAAGACAAAAATACTTGTGAAAAGTTTAGTACATAATAATAAGTGCTCAGTAAATGATCCTTATTGATCAAAAGATTCTACTGCACATTTATTCAGTCCTTCACACTCTGGGAATACAAAGATATAAACAAGGTAGTCCCTACCATCAAGGAGTTTACACTTTTTAAGGGAGACATTATCATACATTCTTTTATGAATGAATTGATCCCAGTCCCTGATGTAATCACTGGTAATACAAACATGACTAAACATTTATATTTAGTTTGAGGGGAAACTCCAATTCTATTGAGGGGGAAATGATGTAAGTTTAAATAGCACTAGAATGGGAAAAGTCACCAAGGCCATAGTATAAAATAGTATATAGAGGCATTTGCTACAAATTTCCGAGCAAGTTTCAGCAGTAAGCCTTCTGGGTACACAAGTTGGAGGAAGTTCACAATGGGAAGAAGACTTGGGAATGCTTCAGGTAAGAAGTGGTTTGTGACCTGGGCCTCAAGGGATGTGTAGGATTCCAATAGGATTTTAGGTTTTAGGATGGCTGTCAGAATGTCCATGAAATTTTACAGAAATCTGTGCACGTATAACTTTTTTGATTGATAGGATCTATACAATGTATATACTGTTAAAAGTGGTCTAGGATCCTCAAAAGTTAAATACTAATAAGCATTTCTGACAGTTGGAATACTGTGTTCAAAGACATGAAGAAACTTCCAGGTTTGTTCCTGGAAGAGGGAGTAGACTTTTGACTTTGGGGTAGATATCTGGTAAGATGGGTAAGAGTCAGACTGTAGGGTGTGAAGAGAATATTCTGTAAGTAGTGATAAACTATTGAAAAATTTCTATAAGAGGAGGAAGACAATGAAAACTATATTTTGTAAAGATTAGTCTAACGGCAGAATGTGGGCAAAGAAGAGAGCGGACAAGGAAATAAGGTCGTGGTCCAAGTGAAAAGTAGTATTTAAATTCTGTTAAATATCTGTAAATTCTGCTAAGAATTTGTGCCCTTTTTTAAAAATTCATTGAATTTCAAATCCCTTCTTCTCCATAAAGAGTAGCATGTTCAAATGACTATCTCATCCTAAATAAATGGGCTATGGGTAACTAAAAGATTGCCATAAATTGTGAAGGTTAAAAATGTCTGAAAGGAATTTGTGCCATTTTTTACCTAATTTTCTCTCTGCTTATTTTAAGTGATATCACTTTATTCTGGTAAATCCTCAGTTATTTTTCCAAATAACAATTAGTGAAATGGTAATCATGATGCTCATGGAATCAAAATGACATGAGATATCCAAAGTAGTTGAAAATCCCAACATTGTCCATACAGTAAGAACTCATGATTCATCTCCCTCCCATTAAATTTTCATTTCTTTAATTCATGTTCCTGCCCAGTCTGGAAAGCTCTTCCTCCCAAATCCCACTCAAACTGCTCTTCTTTTACTACTGTTTTTCTCTTTTTTGTGTGAGACTTTGTAGATGTCTCATCACTGTCCCCAGTGGCTCCCCACTGTATTTTGACTAAGATAAAAACTCTTCATAAGACCTTGTAATCCCTGATCAGTCAGGTAGAGGGACTTGTTCAGTGTGGTTAAAGGAAGAATTTTCCTTACCTCAAGCCTCATTCAGATAAAAAGATACTGCTCATGTATCATTGTCTTAAGGAAATTCTCAGCAAAACACCTGCCATTATCAGGGAGACATCTGGCATGCTATTCCATTTTGCAGTGAGGTTTTCTGCCTACCTTGGAATGTCAGCTAATGGTTTGGGAATTAATATCACTTGGAACAGAACAATGAAACCATTATATATTTGAGTGATTTGATTATTCTCTGTCTACGACTCTAAACTATAAGTTCCATGAGAACATTGACTTTGATTTGCTCATTGTTCTACCCTCAGGGGCAGCGCCATGCCTGGCACATAATAGAATTCAAGAAATAACTCTTTGAGTGAATATGATGTGATAATTTCTGAGACTCTGGATAGTTATCCTTCTTCCCTATGCTATTCAGAATACTTCCTTGCTTGCCACTGACATATCAGACATTATCTTCCAACTAATAAAAAGTATAAGAGTTTTCTTTTTTCTGGGTCTTCACACCTCCCCAGGAGTTAGTGAGGATAATTACCTCTTCTGGATAGAGAGATCTCTTGCACAATGATGCTGAATGCCTGAGAGAGGTAGAGGGTAAAGTTTAGACAGTGAATTATTTCTAAAATGGGGATTCATAGGCTCTTCTATGAAATGATGCAAAGAACTGAAAGGAAGATTTGCTGCAAATAATGGTGAATGCTATATAGACCTTGACCTTATTTTGCATATTAGATGCTTCTCTGACAAAGTATTATATATTTGAATATTTATATGGCAAATTTCATTTTCTCATTGACTTCCATTATTATCTTAAGAAATGTCCTCAACACAGAAAATCACATTTTAAAGAGCATTCAGCCTTTGCTGGTGTGTAGCCTAAGTACATTTAATTCTCTCCTTTCAGAGGCATTAATCAAATTGATAATTGATTGGTACCACCTTTGCACATTCATTAAAAACACACCCATATTACAGTACATCCAATTGATTCTGACAATTTCTTTGGGATTTCCCAGTGCCTAGACAGGACTTGAATATACAAGTAGGTGTAATGACTCAGGCATTGTTGCAGAAGTTTGGTGCAACTCTAGGTTGAAGAACTAAAGGGAAATGCTTTCTCACGCTGAACAAAAGCAATTTGCTTAAGTCATTTCTTAACTTTTAGATGATCTCCCCCACCCCATTCCTCCCCTCCCGTCACCTTCACACATAAATGCCCCTTTCTGCCCTGTGCCTTGTTAAGTACAGTTTTAAAGAACTGCTTGTCAATTTTGCTGGCATGAACTTGCTTATATGTATCTTTCTGACTATATTTCATATTATTACCCCAAGGTAAATTCCAATATATAGGATAAGTAGATGATACTTATAAAGATGTTCTTGAAAAAAATGTTCCTACTCTTAACCATCAGTTTATAACAACTTCATCAGCATTAAATATTATCTTTAAATTATTACGAATTTTATAAGTCAAAATGGTATCTCATTTGGATTTGAATTTCTTTAATTATTCACAATCTTGAGCATTTTTACTTTTATTTTTTTGGCTATTTGCTTTTCTTCTGTGAATTATTTATTACTGTCATTGTCCATTTTTCTATGGTGTATTCTTTTATTGCTTTTATGCTTAGACAGATCCAGTCCATTTAAAGGTCAATTTAAATATTCACTTACATTTTATTCTAGTTTATTTTATTTTCCACCTTTATGTTTTTAATTCTTTGGGAAACATTTTGGCTACTGGACTATTGAGTAAATTGAGTTGTTTCCATCAAAACATTTTTTTACAAGTGAAAGAAACTCAACTCCAACTAACTTAAACTTAAAAGAGGACTCATTTATCAAATACCAATGATATGGCCCAGCTTCCTACAGTTTAACCAATGCCGCGGCCTAAACAGGGAGATATCAAGACTTGGACTCTCTCTCCTTCATGGCTTTGCTTTTTCTGAGTTTTTACTTCTTTCTGGCATAGGTTTTCTTAGTATGCTGGAGAGATGTCTCCATGCCTATGCCATTTTGACTACTGATCCAGAAAGAACAGAGACCCCCTCTTTCACAGCACCATAGAGCAGGTCGCTTGAAGGGACTCTGATTGGTCCATTCCTGAACCAATGAGACTGAATACTTTGCCCAACCTAAGCCTTGTACCCACCCCTGGTAGGGTAGGAAATACTATGGCTGACAGTCCTATCAGAATATAAAGGGTAGAGGAGAGATGGTTTTCCATGTGTGGAACCCCACGTAAGGTAAATACCACAGGAACTACCATGTGAAGTATAGATGTTTAAAGTTTTGTTTATAAGTAACCAGTGGACCCAATATTTTTTAGTGAGTAATTGGTCCTTTCCTCCATTGGTTTGTGATGTGCTCTACCACGAAGTTCTGAGACTATCAATTTACCTCAAAGGTATCTATTTTGGTCCATCAGTGTGTTGATCCATCTTTATGCCACCCCATTTAAGGATTGTAGCATTATAATAAGTGTAAAATTTGTAGGGTAAAGGTCTGCATCATATATCTTCATTTTCTTTTTGTTTTTTTTCAGCTCTTTTGTTTAGTCACTGAGATGAGTTTTAATGTATTGACTTTTATTATATTGTATTAAAAGAAATATATATATTATATTTATATATTATATATTATATTAAAATAAATATTAAAATATTACATATTATATTAAAAGAAATATGAGAAAAGAAAGTAAAAATCTTTGCTGCAATGAATAAAGTTTTCATAATTATATTAATGTCCAATAGCTTACTTCTTCTACATAGAACTAGATGAAATCCATTCTTGTGAATCTTGCATTAATTAGTGATAATGAAATAAATTTTCATTTAGTTGTAGAAGCAAATGGATAGTACAAGAGAAATTATTCACACTGCAGAATTTCAGGAGAGAATATTATGTTTTGGGATCAAAGAATGACAAAATAATACATATTTGATGAACTTCTGAATGTGCAATTTTTCAATTCATCAAAAATTCAGTGATTTTTAGAAAAGCTTACTTGGAGAGCAAAAGGCCATCATCAATTTATTTCACAATAGGGGTTTTAGATGTTCTATGTCAATACACCTCAATAGAGTCTACTCATACATTGAAAATCACCATGAGGGAGTTTTCCTTCCCAGAATTGAAATCAATTTTTATAGTCATTAAGTGTATTTTAAATAATATAAAAATTATTCAAAGAAAGAATAATTTCACAAAACTTTTTATGATTAGTTTTTTTTGTTGAATCTTTATTGGTGGGAATCAAATATATAACCTCCAATATTAAAATTATAATTATTTTTTATTGTATCCCTCCCCCTTGTTGTTGTTTGTGCTTGCTGTCTGCTCTCTGTGTTGATTTGCTGTGTGTCATTCCATGTCTGCTTGTCTTTACTTCTCATCATTCTCTTTAGGAAGCACTGGGAACTGATCCACAGGATGCAGACAGACAACTCCCCACTGGGTGCCGGCCTTCATCCCTCCATGGTGGGGGCCAGCTTGCCTTTACCAGGAGTCCCCAGGAATTGAACCCAGGGCCCCCAATATTGTAGATGGGAGTCCAATCACTTGAGCCACATCCGCTTCCCCTAAAATTATCTTTGTAGAAATCAGGAGTAAGAAACAGAAAGGAAACATGGCTTCTTTTTCCTAAATTTCAACAAAATTATACCTTTATCCCTGACAATTATTTAATGCCATTATTTTTTAATTTCCATTCTTGCTTTTAATTCCCTCAATTTTTGATGTGACTTGAGGCTCTGTTAAGGAATTTTATAATTTTCTGGAAAATTGGCTCTATTCATATTTTGTATTCTCATTCCCATGTCTGGAATACAAAGATCTACTCTTTCTAATATGAGAGTAATTTTACACAGTTGTATTCTGATGCTTATATTTCCAGATATACATTTTTACCTCATTTTGCTATTCATCTATTACTTAAAACATCATATAGTTGGCCCTTACATTTTAATTGAAATAAGTATAGAGCCTTTAAGTGGAGTGTCTAGTCCCCTAACATTTAAAATTATTATTTATTTGCTATTTTCATATCAAATTTTTGTAATTCTGATAATTCTTCCTTGATTTTTTTTGTTAATACAATATTTAATATTAACATTTATTTTTCTGTTGGATTTTTTAACCATATATAATTTCATTATATTGTTAATGTTTCTCTAAGGATAAAATTTGCATCCTTTAATTATTTATTGCTCTTAAGATTATTATGAATGCTTCTTGAAAATTCAGATGGCAGCATAAGATACTACAAGTTCTGTTAAGCAACAGAATCTATGAAAAATTGCAATCAAGGGCCAAACTATCTTCCCCAAATCTCCAGAAAATAGTTAAATAATTGCAGTAACAGGGTGAGTCCTGAATCAACAAATGCAACCTAAAACTGATAACACACATTCCAGCCTAACCCTCAGTGACACATTGTGGCATGGACCTGAACCTGAGCTCTTATTAAGGATCCCTGACTCTGTTTTGTAGAGAGCAGAGTAACCCATATAGGCATACTGGAGTGCATGTATGTGGCTTCCAGTCTATCCAGTGGCAGCCTGAAAGCCTGACTCAGTAATCTCATCTCCTTCTTGCTCTTCCTGTAACTTACCTTTCAGGCAGAATCAGGTTGTAATCAGTTAAAACAGTGTAAGAAACAATCAATTCAAATCTGCCTTTGACACTGGCTTTGAAACTTACAATAAAACATCCAGAAGCAGGAAATTCTATTTCACAGGTATAGGGGAGGAATTCTAATTCCAGTAAATGGGGATTTCTAAGGCACAGAAAGACGCCTAGGAGAAGACAAAGGCTCAGAAAAATTAAGAGGCCCACCTGATTCCTGCTTATCTTGATGGGAGAGCTATATTCCTAGGCAGAGCACCTCCAACAGAGAGCAAATTTTCGTAAGTAAGGAGAAGGTGTTTTTGCATTGATCTATATTTTCTTTATATAAATGAGATATTTGGCTAATAGCCAAATAGATAAGAACTTAAGAACCAGACTACTCATGGACATATTCATATAGTTAAAATATTAAAATACTAAAATGTACAAGTTTCCAGGCAAACTAAGACATAGAAAATCATGGCCCATCAAAAAGAATAAGAACATCAGAAGTCATCAAAGAAGACCAGATTTTGGGTATATAGAATCAAGAATCAGTAAAATTGAACCCAGTGCCATTAAAATGATTCCGTGTGAAGAGGAGGAAAAACTGGAAAATAAATTGTGAAATGAGCCTTGGAGATATGTGGTATATCATCAAAATGACAATATAGTCATAAAAAGTGTCTAAGAAGAAAAAGGAGACAAAGGAGCAAGAGGAATATTGAAAGAAAAAATGGCAAAAAAAAAAAAACTGTTATAATAGAATGAAAATCATGCATACACATTCAGGAAGACCAGGAACAGCAAACAGGGTAAACTTGAGGAAAACCATGCCTAGACAGTAAAACTGAAACTGTAGAATGAAAAGACAAGGAGAGTATTCTAAAAGATGCAAGAGAAAAGCAACATGTTATGTAAAAACTCAGTCTCAAAAATTAAATGCTGATTTCTCAGCAAAAACCATGGAGGCTTGAGAGCAGTGAGATGAAATAACTAACTGCTTAAAGAAAACAATCTTAAAAGAGAATTTTATATCCAGCAAGACTGTATTAAAAATAAGGGATAATATATATATATATAAGGGATAGATTAAGATATTCCCAGATAAAAGCTGAGGGAGTTCATCACTGCCTTACATGTCCAAAAGCAATGCTACAGGGAGTTTTACAGATGGAAAGGAAAGGACATAAGCAGTGGATCAAAACAGCATGAAATATTAAAGATTTCTGATAAAAGTAACCATATGGGGAATTATTCAATGCCACAGAAATAAAATGGAGTATAAGAGGACACTTAATCAATTGTGCCCAACAAATAAATACGTTGGAAAAAATGGATAAATTTATAGACATATATAAAATACCTACAGTGACGCAGAAAGAAATAAAGGACCTCAACAGACAAAACAACTAAAGAGATCAAATCAGTAATCAAAATGTAACAACAAAGAAAATCACAGGACCAGGTTATTTCACTGGTGAATTTTACCAAAGTTGCAAAAGCACCAATCTTACACAAAACTGAAACAGAGGGAACACTTCCTAACTCCTTCTAAGTGGTTAATCCATGATTTAATCCAAGCCATTTTATGGTTTTGCTTTAGCCACTGGGAAACAAAAATTTCTAGAGGGAAACATAAGGAAATGACTGTAAGATACTGTGTTAGGCAATAATTGCTTAACACCAAAAATCAGGAGCAAAATAAAAAAAATAGATATTTGGTACTTCAAAAATATTAAAAAATATTGTACACTAATGTTTTTTATCAAGAAAGTAAAACCAAAACTACAGAATGGTACAAAATAGTTGGAAATCATGTATCTGATAAGCATTCATTATCTAAAATATATAAAGAAAATCTTGCAGATTTACAACAAAAAGATATACAGTCTGTGGCAGTTTCTTTATTATTTATGAATCCCAAAAAAACAGAAAAATTATGTTTGTAAACTGGCCTGTTCCTCTGGGTATTATAACCTCTGATTGTGTTAGATTCAGGTAAGATGTGTTTGATTATATTATGTTAAGATTAGGGCTTTGAGTCAACCAAGTCAGTAGGGTGTAAGTCAGGGTCGAGTCTGCACCCCTTCGGTGGGCTGATAGAAAATGACACTCACTCAAGAAGACATATGGGAAGAGAGAGAGCTCCATATACATGGCAGAGGAGAAATCTTTGCTCCTGCTACCCTGGGAAGAGAGATGAGCCATTTGTCTGATAATTAGCAGCTGAGTAGCTGATAAGGCCTAGAAAGAAATGAGCCCTATGCCAGCCTACAGCTAATTTTAGAAGAAGCTGGGCCCATGGAGCCTTAAGAAGAAGGCCCAAGAGACCAGGGAGAGATCACCCACAATCTTGATTCAACACATGGCAACAGTCTTTGGTGAGAAAGCAACTTGAGTTGTACTCTTTATGGCCTTGTAACTGTAAGCTTCTATCCCAAATAAATACCTTTTATAAAAGCCATCAGATTTCAGGTACTTTGCATTGGCACCCCCTTGGCTGATTAATACACAAACTAATTTTTAAAATCGACAAAATTAGACAAGATTTCCCCCCCAAGATATATAAATCCTCAATAAGCACATGAATGAGATACCATTGCACACCCACTAGAATGTCTATAATAAAAATGAAAAAAGAGAAAATAACAAGTTTTGGGGATGATTCGGAGAAATCAAACACCTGTTCATTGTTGCTGGGAATGTTAAATGGTGGTGTAGAAGCCGCTGCCAAAACCAGTTTGGAGGTTCCTCAGAAAGTTTAGCATATGATGAGACAATCCCACTTCCAGGACTTAAACAGATATTTTCATAGGGGGAGTAATCACAATTGACATAAAATGGAAACAACCCAATTGTAGCAGTTTGATATTTTTTATGAAAAACAAAAATAGATAATATATTATGTTTGTAAATAGGTCTGCTAATCTGGGCATATTAGATTACACTGGATGCAGATGTTTCATTTTTACTTGATTAAATAATAATTAAGACTTTGATTGGGCCACATCAGTAGGACATTGAGTCCCCACCCTCTTCGGGGGTGGGAACTCACAGAGAACCAAACTGCAGAGAAGGGAGGTTGGTCTTTTGATCCTGGAGCCTGGGAAGTAAGCATACAGAGGAGCTTGGTGGTGAGGCAGAGGCCCTGGGAAGAGAGACAAGCCGTTTACCTGACAGTTCACAACTAGTCTTGTGGAGAGAGTAGAGCAGCTCTGCCCAGAGAGAAGCGAGTCCAGGGGAGAAAGACAATGCCTAGATAGCCTGATAGTCTACAGCTGACCTTGTGGAGAGAACAGAGCAGCTGAGCCTGGAGAGAAATGAGCCCCGGAAAGAGATGTGACTTATACAGCCTGCAACTGATATTGGAAGGAGGTGGGACCATAGTGCCTTAAATGGAAGAGGAAGGCTGAAAGTCAGTAGCCATCTTGCTCCAACAAGTGGCAATAGAGTTTGGTGAGGGAAGTAACGTCCACTTTATGACCGGTAATGTAAGCTTCTTCCCCAAATAAATACCCTTTAATAAAAGCCAACAGATTTCTGGTATTTTGTATCAGCATCACTTTGGCTGACTAATACACCAATTGTCTATCATCATTTGAGTGGATAAGCAAATGTGGTATATACATAAAAAAGAATAAATTATCTTATTCCACCATAAAAAGGAATTGATTTCTCAAACATGCAACAACATGCAGGTAACTGAAGACATCATATTGGCTGAAATAAGCAAGACCCAAAAGAACAAATAATCTATTATCTCAGTCATAAGAAGTAATTAGAATATGCAAATTCATAGTGTCATAAACCGGAATACAGGTTTCCAGGACCTGGGTTTTGTATAGGAAATGAGGAGTTAATGCTTGATTTCTACAGAGTTTATGTTGGGGTGATTTTAAAGTTTTGCTAAAGGATGGTGTTGATGGTAGCACAGATCAATAGTAATACCACTAAATACTATATTAGCAAATTGTTAAAATCCAAAATATTAGGTTATATATGCATGGTATTTTGAGATTGTATGTACTCCAGAAAATCATGTTCTTGAAGGACATTCCTTTGGGTGCATACCTATTTTGTGTCAGACCATTTAATTATGTTACTCCAGTTAAGGCCTGTCCAAGCATGGGTCTTAACCATCTTAATGATATTCCTTATAAGAGAATGAAATTCAGAAAAAAAAGAGGAAGCCACAGAAGCAAAAAGGTGAAAGTGATGAAGCCTGAAATAGAAGGGAGAGACCAGCAGATGCTGGCTTGTGCCTTGCCATGTGACAGAGAAGTCCAGGATTTCCAACAACCAATCTTGATATCATATTTGAAATTCACAAATATTTTTACTAGATATAGAATTATTTTTTTCTTTTTGCCATATCACACTTTGTGGAATTTTTGTTCTTTTAATGTTATTGTTTGTTCTGGGAAACCAGGTAAAATTGATATGCTTTCCTCTTCCTTCAGGCCAAACATGCTGCTGTTACCATAAGTATGGCTGTTTGCAATAGAAGGCAGAAGAGCATGCCCGATCCTGCACCACAAAGGAGAAACACGTTTCTCATTGACAAGGTGATTTATTGTAAGTACAGGAGCAAGGAACTGGGGGAATCGTCCCTCAAGCAGTTCAAAGTGAGAATGGGAGCCATGGTTTTTTTAGGCAAAGAAAAGTTGGTAAGGGCCACAGGTCCTATGTTGTCTCAAGCACATAAAACTTTCGTTTTCCTAGTGTCAGAGGGTAATTAACCATAGTTTATATGTTGTGCAAGTGTCTACGTGCAAGGTCTTTATGACTCCTTTCTCAGCCAACCACTCAAGGATATCAAAGCTTTTTTTT
>JAQZBX010034278.1:0-25045 GCA_029593785.1 Cabassous unicinctus
GCGGTGGGCTGATGCAGCAGGACCTCACAGCAGGGGGGAGATAAGCAGACACAGAAGAAACACACAGCGAATGGACACAGTAAAACACAAGCAGCAAGGGGGGGATAAATAAATAAATAAATAAATAAATCTTTAAAAAAATAAAATAAAATAAATAAAAGTTTACTGTGCTAGTAAGAAAATCTTCAATCTGTGAGTGGTTCCACTCTATAGTTGGTGTTGTTCTGAGTTTCATTTTCATTAATTAATTAATTAGCTTATAAGTAATAATTAGTATCATTTGAATTTCAAATATTCAAAAGATATACTTTGAAAAGTCTCCCTCCCATCCATGTGCTTTGACTTTTTCTTCTCCCTGGAGGCAACCAATGTTACTGATTTCTCGCTACTGTTCCTAACTAGAAGGCATTTTCTGTGGTTAGGCAACTCTAACAGGAAGGAAAAACAGTGACTAAAAAGATGATGGTTAGAGGAGCGGATATAGCTCAGTGGTTTGAGTGCCTGCTTCCCAGGTACAAGGTCCTGGATTCAATCTCCAGTACCTCCTAAGAAAAAAACAACAACATGATGGTTAGAGTTCATATTAAGGCACTAGCGTAGGCTCGAAACAATAACTGCCCAACTGTGATGTGGATGTGGCTCATGTGATTGGGCTCCCTTCCATCTACCATATGGGAGGTCCAGGGTTCGATTCCCAAGGCCTCCTGGTGAAAAGAAAGCTGGGCCGTGCGGAGAGCTGGCCCCAGTGGAGAGCTGGCCCACATGGAATGCTGGCCCGCACAGAGAGCTGGCACAGCAAGTTGACACAACAAAAAGGGACACAGAAGAGAGACAATAGGAGACACAACCACCAGGGAGCTGAGGTGGTGCAAGAGATGGAGCATCTCTCTCCACTCCAGAAGGTGCCAGGATCAGTTCCTGGTTCTGCCTAAAGAGAAGACAAGCAGACACAGAAGAACACGCAGAGAACAGACAGCAAGTGCAAAACAGCGAGGGTGGAGGGGGAAAAATAAATCAACTAATTATTAAAAAAAAAAATAACTGCCCAACTACCAATAAATATACTAGAGGCCAAATGGCAAATTGAGAAAAAGCAACGTGACATTTAAAGCATATGTGTATTTTTGCATATATATTTAAATCTTATCAACAAGAAAAAAGACAGACATCCTGATAGAAACATGCATAGCAGACTAAACAGAAAGTTAAATATAAATGCCCAATATACAAGTGAAAAAATATTTAGATTCAGTAATCAAAAATGTACACCAGAAGAATATGCAATCGCATTTTTAACAAATCCAATTGTCAAAGACTAAAAAATACATATGTTGGTAAGAATGTGTAGAAACACTCTATTTTTCTGCAGGAAGTATAATTTGGTAAAACATTTCTGGGATATGCTTTGACAATGCTCAGAAATTTGTGGGTCAAATTATAGCTTTATGCTACTTGTACTTGAATTTGTACCCAAAGCTTCAAAAATATGCATAAGCTTTGAGAGAGGAGTTTCATTTCCAAGATTTTATCCTAATGAAATCATAATGCATTTGGGAATAAATTTAACTATTATGGCAATCATTAAAAATATTTCATTTTAGTGTTAATATGAATTTTTAATATTTAATTTTAAATGTCCATGGACATATTTATATATATCCTTACAACAGACTTCTATTTAATTATTTTAAATGATATTGTTGGTATAGGCTGACACAGGCTGATAGTATATTGTTAAATAAAAAAAGAAAGTAGAAAACAGAGTAAATGCAGTTTGATCTCATTTGGTAAAGGTAAACTATACATATAAAAGAGTCCAGAAGAATATACATCCAGATATTGACTATAATTACCTCTGGATAGTAGAATTGTGAGCATTTTAACTTCCCTCTGTTGTAGTTTCATTGTATTTTGTAATTTCTTGTAATTTTCTCTACCAGTTAGCACTCTTGGATATAAAACAAACTGGTTTAAACCAAGTCTGACTCACTTAAGCAGAAAAGGAACTAATCAAAATGACATAAAAGAGCTGACAGAATTAGCGGTAAGGCAGGATAGCCAGCTCAGAGAGGAAGAGGCAGGAGGAGGCTGGGCCGTGGAGAACCCAGCCTCAGGGGAGAGGAGCAAAAGTGTGGGATCACGGCCACCCCTGGCCACCTCTGCTCTGACACTGCTCTGAACGCCGTGGCCTCTTTGCCCTTTTTCAGCATTTAAAGTCCTGGGCAGGAGCATTCGCTGGCTCTGAATGCCGCATTTGCTTCCCACCTGCTCGGAAGCAGGGAGAAGTCATACTCTGTCCTCCTTTGGCTTTGCTGGGGGAAGACAGAGTCTTGCCTCTCATCAAGACCACACAATGCAAATTTCTTAAACAGAGATTAAACTCACAATTTGCACAGGGAAAAAAAATCCTTCACAACCTGATGCCTCTGAAATAAGGGGGAAAAAGTGAAACCTGATATTCTTGATTATATATGAAATTGATGCAGAATCCTAGAACCCCTCTCTTTCCTGTAAGCAATGAAGTGATTAAGCAAAAAAGTACTTTGTAAATGCAAACTATTGTAGAAATTGAAGAACCATTGCATTGTAGAAACCGCTGGTTTCTATATAGACTTTAAAGCTCTTTGTTTTTTGGAGGCAAAACTTTGGATTGAAAGTTCTTTATCTTGGGGATAGGTATAGAGCTAGCAGGATTGTCACAGTGGTCTAAGGAAATAACTTTTGATTTCATATCTCTTTAGACCACAATGCAGTGGTCTAAAGACAGTAACTTCTGATTTTATTTTTTTAAATGTCTGGCCCCATTCACAGTACTCATACAAGGTTTTGACCCAGCCAACATTGGCCTCTTACTCTGGAGTTGTGTCCTCAGCATTGCAGCTGTGATTATAATTTTAAATGGGGAGCATATCAAGGATAACTAGGAAATACAAAGTCATACCTATGTGACATGATGCTTTTTTTTTTTTTTTCAAAATGCTCTTGGGAAAGATTTCATGTTTAATGATCTACTAAAAGTCCATTGACCTACAAAGTGTTCAGAGATTTCACAATTTCAATCAGAGCCACCAAATGACTCTATCACCAGTCAGACGTGGAGTAGATTGCAGTGTTTAAAGTCCTAGCAGAACTTCAGGTGACACTAGCGTGTGAGCAGCCAGACATACAGACAGAACTTGCGAAAACCTAGACAGTGATCCACACAAAATAATAAGAACCAACGGTTTTTGAACCTTTTCAACAGGCCAGGCACTGACATGAGTTCATTCCACGTGTTAATCCTTTTACTTAATGCAACAAATTTAGATAAGAGTATTATTGTCCAAGAGATAGTATTATCTTCTTCATTATATAGGTAAGGCACAGAGAGCTTAACTTGTACAATATCACATAACTAGAAATATATATTCAACATAAGTCATTTTTGATACTGAATTCAGACATTTGGCACCAAACACATGTTTTCACCACAAATCTACGGTTGTGTCTCTAAGGAAGTAAGAATGAAAGAAAATAGCATATAGAGAAAACAGGATCTAGTATATGATCTTGGAGAACATCCACTTTTAAAAGCAGAAGAAAGGGAAGCAGATGTGGCTCAGGCAACTGACCTCCCGCCTACCACATGGGAGGTCCATGATTCGGTTCCCGGTGCCTCCTAAAGAAGACAGCAGGGAAGCGGGTGTGGCTCAATGGATAGCGCTCCCGTTTACCATATGGGAGGCCCCGGGTTCGCTTCCTGGGGCCTCCTTGTGAGAGCAGCCCGGCCTGCGCGGCGCGGTGGGCTGATGCAGCAGGACCTCACAGCAAGGGGGAGATAAGCAGACACGGAAGAAACACACAGCAAATGGACACAGTAAAACACAGGCAGCAAGGGGGGGATAAATGAATAAATGAATAAATCTTAAATAAATAAATAAATAAAAGAAGACAACAAGCTAGTGTGATGGGCAGGCATGGCGAGCTGACACAACAAAATGATGCAACAAGAGACACAAGAAGAAAAAACACAATGAGAAACACAACAAAGCAGGGAACGGAGGTGGCTCAAGTGATTAGGCGCCTCCCTCCCACATCGGAGGTCCTGGGTTGGTTCAGTTCCCGGTGCATCGTAAAGACACAGCAAGTGCAAACATCGAGGGGATGGGAAGAAATAAATAAATAAATCTTTAAAAATAAATGAAAGTTGAAAAAACTATTAGAAGGCTAAAGAAGAATCATGTTAGAGAACTTGGATGGTGTTGTGTCACAAAAAGGTAGTGGTGTCTACCACCTTTGAATGCCAAAGAATGCCAAAAAATATTAGAAATAAAGAAACCTGAATTTGGTGATTTTTTGGGGGGTTGGTGGGGATTAGAAGCCAAAGTCCAAGAGGAAGTGGAAGCAGTAAGTAGAAGCAGTAGCTGTGGATTATGCTTGTAAGATATTTGGCTGTAGGAGGAGGATGAGATTCTGTTGTCAGTTAATAGAGCAGCATCCTAAAAAGAATTTTTAGAATACGAGAAAACAAAGCATCTTTGTAAGCTCAGAAAAGGACATCATAGCCAGGGAAAAAAAGGAAGATTCAAGAGAGAAGTGAGTATATATCCTGTAAGAGGAATGGGAGTGAGAATTCAAGCGAAACCGTAAGAATCCTTGGAAAGAAGAAAGGATAGCATAGGATCTTTATGCTGCTACTAGGCAAATTACTTTGATTCTTGCCTTTTAAAAAATTATTACGTAGCACCTTGAAATACCTCCTTTAGACATTCAACTATTTTCTGAACAAAAAAAAAACAACTAGGGACAAGACAACAGGGATTAACTAAGAAGGATATATTAATTAGGGTCATTTGGTTGCAAGTAGTAGAAACCCACTAATAATAGGTAAGGTAGAAAAAGCAGTTTGTTGATAGGATGGATGGCAAAGATTGAGCTGGGCCTCTGGAATTAGTTTAAACCATGGTCTAAACTGTTTAGAACCTGAGTCCTGAACTTTACTGTAATTAATGGTCTCTGTATTCCAGGCAACATGATAGAAACAGACACGGCAACAGCTTCAAAGCTGGCACCCACGTTATACGAGACTTTATTAAAACTGCGATTCATCTGTTTAGGCCCCTTCTCATGGAAGCATGCTGATTGGCTCAGCTTACGTTGAGCATCTACCTATGGGCCAATCAGCTGTGGCCAGGTGGTAGGGCCATGTTTTATAAACATGCCTGTTCCCCGTGGCAACCTAAGGATGATATAGGGATGACTTTCAGAAAAAAATTGCAAGAAGGTCTGAGGGAAAAGTAAAACAACAGAGTTCTACTAAACAGGACCAACGAGACCACGCTCCAAAATGTAGGACTGGGGGTAATCTCAGCAAATTTCTGACTTTTTCCTTGACTTCTGTTTTATTAAAAGCCAATGCAGGGGGGCAGATGTGGTTCAAATGGTTGGGCGTCTGTCTCCCACATGGAGGGACCTGGGTTTGATCCCCGGGACCTCCCAGTAAAATTAAAAAAAAATAATAATTTTTAAAAAAGCCAACACAGCTTGGATCCATACATCAAGTCTTTACGACAGCCCAGTTCAGACCCAGGCATTACAAAGGTAGCTCATTTATTCAACAAGCACAGAGTGAACACTTAATATATTCCAAATATAGCTGTGTTGGTTTCACTGCAGTGCTACTGAAATTGAGAATTTTAAAACACAAATAGAGGTCTGGGCATTAAGAGTGAATGCGATTCTTCCTCCAAGAATTATTTTATGCTGCAAAAACAAAATTTTCATAGTCTAATATTATTTGGAACTAAAAAATCCGAGACAGACTCGGGGGTAATAATTACCAGGTTTCCTTTTCAGCATGTGCTCTGCCTCTATTGCAGTTATTTCAGACACTGTGGTGAACACGTGGGCACAATGAACAGAGGCTCGCTCCATGCAGTACCGGTGGTAAATCTGCCTTTCCCCAGCCTCTTTGTCGATGTTAAACTGTTAAAAAAACAAAAACAAAAACACCCCACAAACACACATTTGTTTATATGAACCTTCCACACAAGCAAAACAAAATCATGTATTTCTTATGTTGTTTTCTAAGGCTGTGTGAGATTTTGACCAAAAATATGTAATGATAAATTTTTGTTAAGCCCATTATAAAATACATAACTACTTGGCTTACTAAAAGAGAGTTTAATATCTGCTTCTAAACTGCTATTTAAACCCCTAAATAAATGTTTCCACTTTTCATACAGAATTCTTGGTTTCCTGATGTCTTAATTATATTTTTATTTATCCCACCTTTGACAAACATTGAGGTAATTCCTCTCCCCAACGTACTTATATTTTGCCCATGAGCAACAAAGCCACTGACATTCAATTTGACACTCAATATAAGAATTATTATCTTTAATTCATTGAAAGTGAACCTGAAAAACAGAAGACATGCTTTTCCATGGTTATATATACTCCTTGCACTTTGTAATTGCAAAGGGTGTACAGTTAATTTAATTAGATAATGTGTTAGATTGTGCAATCATCTATTATTCTGGGTATCTTAACTTAAAAGAAAAAAAAAAAAAGAACACGCCAACCCTCCAACAATTACTTAACTAGCTGGCAGCAGCTGTGGGCATTTGCTGTTTCACTTAGTTGCTGACTGTTTTGTCTCCCTTAGCTCCATGTGAAACTAGTTAGTGTCTAAGAGAAAAGAGTACGTGGCATTTCTGGTGTCATATCAGTGGGGTAATTTTCATAATAAAGATTATTTGTAGCTCTTCAGCACTGTCAGGTATGCTCCTAAGCACATTATTTTATTTAATCTTCACAAGCCACCAAAAAGATGTTTTGTCTTTGTTTCATAGAGGGGGAACTGGATGTCATAGAGGTTAAGAAACTTGTCCAAGGTCACATCCCTGTTAAGTGTCTAAGCAGAGGCCTAAACTGATCCCCAATCAGTGTGATGCCCACATTTGTGCTCTAACCTGCTTTTGTATATTTCCGGCTCTGTCAACAAGTTAGTCCTAATACTTACTGCCTCCTAAAAAGGAAAATACTGAAAAAGACTCATTAGAAGATCCTAAGGTTTAGGACAAGGAAATTTCCTAGAACATTTTCTCATATTTGCAACCACCTCTCTGGAAATGTTTGAACCAAGGCTCTATACAGCGTCCTTGGATCAGCTGAAGTTTTCTTAAAAGCTCTATATGGCTGGCCTCATTTGCTCAACCAAATCGTTCATCCATCATTTTTTGAGTGATTTATGTGTTCCTATTACGCTCAAGGAGTGTATAAATTAGCAGAAAAACAGAGGCAAAAGTCAGGCAGAAATGAGTAAGTGCGCAAGTAAGGTATAGGACGAGAGCAGGGCTGATTCACTGTGGCTGGTTATAGGGAAAATTATCTGTACCAGTTTGATATTATTGATTGTATTAGTCAGCCAAAGGGGTGCTGATGCAAAATACCAAAAATCGGTTGGTTTTTATAAGGGGTATTTATTTGGGGTAGAAGCTTACAGTTACCAGGCCATAAAGCATAAGTTTCTTCCTTCACCAAAGTCTGTTGCCAAGTGTTGGAGCAAGGCAGCTGCTGACATTTGTCAGGGTTCTGGCTTCTTGGGTTCCTCTTTCCCCAGGGCTTGCTTCTTTCTGGGCTCAGCTCCTCTGCTAGCTCCACAAGGTCAGCTGTGAACCATCAGGCGAACGGCTCATCTCTTTTGCCGGAGCCTTCTCTCCTTCCTCACGACCAGGCTCCTCCGTGTGCTTACTCCCCTGGGCTCCAGCATTAACACTCAGCATCAGAACTCCAACATCAAAATACTCCAACTCTGTCCTTCGCCATGTCTTTTATCTGTGAGACCCCACCCACCAAGGGGCGGGGCTCAACACCCTACTGACATGGCCCAATCAAATCCCTAATCATAACTTAATCATGCCCAGATGAACAGAAGAGTTTACAAACATAATCCAATATCTATTTTTGGAATTCATAACTATATCAAACTGCCAAACTGCTACATTGATGGCCTTTTCCTCTGGGCGTATTAGAGCATATTGGATTCACAGGTTTTACTTTTACTTAATTAAATTATGATTAGGGCTTTGATTGGGCCACTCCTTGGTGTGTGGGGACTCATAGATAAAAGACATGGCAAAGGACAGAGTTGGAGTTTTGATGCTGGAATTTTTGAGTTGGAGCCCCGAGAAGTAAGCATACAGAGGAGCTTGATCATGAGGAAAGAGAAAAGGCCCTGGGAAAAGAGGAACCCAGGAAGCCTGAACCCTCACAGACGTCGGCAGCCATTTTGCTCCAACACATGGCAATGGACTTTGATGAGGGAAATAACTTATGCTTTATGGCCTGGTAACTGTAAGCTTCTACCCCAAATAAATACCCTTTATAAAAGCCAACAGATTTCTGGTATTTTGCATCAGCACCCCTTTGGCTGACTAATACAGTATGTCACACTACATAATAATTTTCATATTATCAGTATCACTCCCAGAATGTAAACTTCAAGGGCAGGGACCACAATTTATTAATCTTTGTATCCCCAGGTTGATTGGATGAATAAAACAGCATTTGCTCTAAAAATGATTGAATGCGTAACTATGTGATTATACCGAATACCATTCATTGTATACTTTGGATGGATTTATGCTTCATTAATATGTACCAATAACGTTGATTTGTTAAAAAAAAAATAGCATTTGAAGTGGGACGTTGGAAAAAAGTTATTTGGGGCTGAAAAATTAGTTGACCTAAAGAACAAGTATATAAAGTAACATGGCATGTGCAGAAAATGGCAGGATGTCTGAGGTGATAGTAGCATTGAGTGTAGGATGTAGGCAACAAAGGCTGGTAGGACATAATGGGGCCAGATCACTAATTCCCTTAAGATGAAACTTTGTCCTGTGCACAGTAGGAAGCCACTGAAAGGGCTCATTTACTCTGTGGTAAAGACATGACCTATGTGTAAGGGAAAAAACAACTCTGGAGAGAAGTATGAAATGATTCCTATCACACTGGGGTTTGGTGAAGTTTAGATGAACTAATGCGTGTCAAATGGTCAGAAAAGTGCCTGGCGCATGAAAAATGTTCAATCAACGTTAGCTATTATTATTATTATTAATGGCTGTAGAGAAAAGAATAAGATTTCATAGATGGTATAGCATTGACCATGAGCCTTGAAGAAGGTATAAAATGTGGGCATTTAGAGATGGGAGCGTGCATGCAAAATACCAGGCTGGATAACAGGAGCCTGGCGAGGCTCTGGAAGTTCTGCTGAAGACAGGCACACGACCAAGCCACTGCCCTTTCCTGGCCCGTGGAGATCCCTTCTCTTTTAGGCCAGCAGTCTGTGTGCCCAGCATACCCGCAGCTTTACAGCGACCCCAGATGGGAGGGGGTCCTTGATTATTTATGTGCTTTCCTTTTGACACGAATGTCTCACCTATTCAATATACAACTCTTCTTGAGTAGTATGTGCACGTATGGGTTTTACCTCTTGAATTATAGGAAATAACAATAAATAATTAATTGTCTGGGGAAAGAGTTAAGAAATTACTGTAAACCACTTTTCCGTGATATGATGTCACTCAGCTCTGAATGTGGAAAGCTGGAATTGCAATGACGGATACAGACCTTTATACATTTTGTCATAACTTATAAAATTGTGCGGGACAGAATGTAAACTATAATGTAAGCTGTAATCCATGGCTAGTAGCAACGCTTCAATGTGTTCATTAATTGTAACAAATGTACTACACTAATGAAGGATGTTGTTAATGGGGGAAAGTGTGGGAGGGGGAGGGGGTGGGGTAGATGGGAATCCCCTATATTTTCGATGTAACATTCATATAATCTAAAGCTTCTTTCAAAATAAAATAAAAATTTTTTAAAAAGAAACTATTGTAAACCACTTTTCTGTGATATGAAGTCACTCAGCTCTAACTATGGAAAGCTGGAAGGATAATGGGTCTAAATTCCATAAATATTTTGGCCTCATGGAATTTGACCTCCTAACTCAACTTAAACTTGTCAGCGTACTCTTGATAAACTTAACTTTATGGATCAAAAAGCTGACATTTTTTAAAGTTGAGGTATTGGATGTTGGTGATGATAGTACAATATTGTGAATGTGATTAAAACCACTGAATTTTACACTTGAAAGTGTTTAAAATGGAAAATTTTGAATTGTATATATGTTACTACAATAAAAATGTTTTGGTTTTTAAAATGAGTTGATGATGCCCCCAAGTCATCAAGAAAATGTTCAGCCCATTTTAAAAAGGATCCTTTTAAAAACAGTTGAAAATTGGTACAGCTATAATTTGGATGCTTAATTTCATTTATTGATAACACAGTGAGGCACGTTAGTACAGGGAAAGAAGGAAGAAGAGTCCCATGTCAAAGAACATTGCCACAAGACCCCACCCGCAAACCCCCTAAAGGAAATCCGCTACCGCGGAGACACTGGGACCTTCCGGGGTAAGGAGAACTGACTGCAACAGGCCTCCCCATTGGTCCTGCACACCTGCAAACAAAAGGCCTCCTCATTGGTGCCCTGAGAGGCAACAAGTGGGGATTGTAAGTAAGGCAACCAATCAGAACAGCACACAGCTGGGGCCCCGCCCCAACGTTAGGAAACCCGAGTGAGTGAAGAAGGGCTTTAATAAAGCCAGGCCCGTTCCCCCCTCTGCCACTCACGCAGGTGCTCCTCTCTGCCCAGTGGTTGCCCTGTCAATGTCTCGGGTGTGTATTTTCCTCTTTTCTCTATTTTCTCAATAAACTCTTTTTACTGGCCTAATTAAATTGGCATGCTCTTAAATTCTTGTATGCGACATGGCCAAGAACCTGGAGGAATCCAGCATCTTCCAACTGCAGTAGTGTAAAATTAAAAATCTGTAAAACTCTAAAGCCAACTGCTTTTAATTCAGCAGTTCTATAGTAAGGGCTCATGAGCAAAACATTGCATAAACAGTCTTAGCGTCGTTCTGCTCAAATGAGTTATGTTTTAGAAAATTCTGTTTTTAATCTGTGACATGAACAAACGTTTACCATTGTGTAGAAAATTGGAAAATGTCTGTTCCTTTTGGCCACAAATAGAATGACTGTAAGAAAATTCTATCCCCATTCCTCCTTTTGTTTGAGAATGGATATAGCTATAGGGGCTCTTCCTTGGAAATGAGGGAGAGGGAGAGAAAAAATGAGATACTGTGAGGCAGCTTCCCCCCTCATCTCTCCAGTGCAAGGTATCTGGTGAGTACTTTGAGTCTCCTACTGTTTTAAAATTTCTTATTATGGTTTAATTTACATTCAGCGAAATGCTCATATCTTACATAGATAGTTTGCTTAATTTTGACAAATACATAGTTAACTCACCCATCTGTTAAGAAAGAAGATTTTTTTCACTCCAAAAACTTCCTTGTGCCACTTCTCTGTCAACCCCTCTTACCTGAAGCAACAACCAATCTTTCTACTACCACAGGCCAGTTATAACTCTTCTAGAATTTTATATGAATGAAACCCTAAAAAGTGTATTTTTTGTGCTGACTTTAATAGTTTTGAGTCATCTATGTTGTTGCATAATTCAGTAGTTTGTTCCTGTCTATTGCTTAGTAGTTTTCCATTGTATGAATTAATGGTATCCATTCCCCTGTTGATGGGTATCTGGGCTGTTTCTCGTTTTTGGCTATTATGAATAAGCTGCTATGAACATTTATGTACACAACTTAGTGTAGACACATGTTTTTATTTCTCTTGAATAAATACCTAGGAGTGGATTTACTCAGTCATAGGATAGATATGTGTTTTTCAAAGTGGTTTGTACTCTGAACATCAGTATATGAGAATTCGGGTGATCCACAATCCCTCCAACATTTGAAGATGTCAGCTTTTTCATTTTAGCCATTCTAATGAATGTATAATGGTATCTCATGTGGCTTTAATTTTGCAATTCCTTGATGAGTAGTGATCATCATGTTTTTCACTTTTTGGCCATTTTTTAAAATGTGTCTCCACAAGGTTTTTGACTTGTGTCTTGATTACTCTAGCTTATAGAAAGTCTTAAAGTCGGATAGTATAAGTCCTTCAACTTTTTATTCTCACAATTGCTTTGGTTATTCTAGGAAATTTGCATTTATAAATAAATTTTAAAGTGAGTTTATCAATTTCTAGAGAATCCCTGCTGAGATTTTGAATGGGATTGCATTGAATCTATACACAAATTTGGGGTAGAATTGAAATTTTAATAATATCGAGCCATTTTCGATCCAAAAGCATAGTATATCTCTTCATTTATTTCAGTTTTTTATTTTTCTCAGCAATTTTTGTAACTTGTTAAATTTGTTAAGTTTATCTTTAAATATTTTATATTTTGATTCTATTATAAATGGTATTGTTTTTAATTACCTTTTCCTACTGTCAACTTTTTGTAAAAATACAAAATTACTGAGAGGGGTGTTAAAATCAACTATAATATTGGATTTGTCATTATTTTCTTTAGTTATGTCAATTTTAAATTTGTGACCTCTGTTATTAGGTTTATACACATTAGGATTTTTATGTCCCTTTGATTAATTGATCCCTTTATCAGTAAAAAAAAAATTGCCTCTATTTTTGCTACTACTCTGTCTTGAATTCTACATTTTTAAAATATCAATATAGCCATACCTGATTTCTTATGTTTAATTATTCAATGGAATATATATTTCCATCATTTTAATTTCAACCTGTTTGTGAAATGTATTTATTTAAAAAAAACCATAATTATGTCATGCTTTTGAATCTAGTCTAAAAATGTTTGTCTTTTAATTGGGGTTTTTGGTCCATTTATATTTATTAGTATGTTTGGGTTTATTCCTACCATGTTAGTATTTTATTATGATTTGTCCCATCTGCCGCTGTTCCTCTTTCCTGCCTTTTACTAAAAGTAAATCAATTATGTTCTAAACTCAATTTTATCTTGTCTACTTAGTCTCTGAATTTCTTACATCATGATTGTTCTAGAGATCATTTTATGTATATATATATTTTTAATGGCCAGCTGGACTTAGTTCAGATGATCCCAATCTTGTTGGCAACATCCAAAGCGTCATAGGCAGGAGCCAGTCCAATGTATGCCTCCTTCTTCCCATCAGGCCTGATCAGGGTGTTGACCTTGGCCAAATCAATGTCACAGAGCTTCTTCACAGCCTATTTGCACTTGTGCTTGTTGGCCTTGACGTCCACAAGGAACACAAGTGTGTTGTTGTCTTCAGTCTTCTTCATGGCTGACTCAGTGGTCAGGGGGAACTTGATGATGGCTTAGTGGTCAAGCTTGTTTATCCTTGGGGGCGCTTTTCCAAGGGTATTTGGGCTGTCTCCTGAGACGCAGCATCTTAGGCCGCTGGAATGTGGGTGACGTGCGGATCTTCTTTTTTTTGTGGCTGTGGATGCCTTTCAGTACTGCTTTCTTGGCTTTCAAAGCTTTTGCTTTGCCTTTGGTTTTGGGAGGGCAGGCGCTTCCCTCTTCGCTTTCAGTGCCATCTTCGTGAAAAGGCCGTGTTATGTATATTGAACTCAACAAAGTCTACATTCAAAATATATTCCAATATTTTGCAAGCAATGGAAGAATTTTAAAATAGTATATTTCCAATTATTACACCCCATCCTTTGTTCTCTTGTTGTTACACAATTGACCCTACATAGCTATGAACCACACATTCCTTTGTTAATGTTTTACATTTAAACAGTCAACCTTTAAAGATATTTAATGGGGAAGCAGATGTGGCTCAAGCAATTGGGCTCCTGCCTACCAAATGGAAGGTGCCTGGTTTGGTTCCCGGTACCTCCTAAAGAAGACAGCAAGCTAGTGTGATGGGCAGGCATGGCAAGCTGATGCAACAAGAGACATAAGAAGAAAAACATAATGAAAGACAAAACAAAGCAGGGAGTGGAAGTTCCTGGTGCCTCCTAGAGAGGGTGAGCAAGACAGCGAGATGACATGACGGGCAGGCGCAGCAAGCTAGCAAAATAAGATAATGCAACAAGAGACACAAGAAGAAAAACATAACGAGAGACACAACAAAGCAGGGAATGGAGGTGACGCAAGCAATTAGGCACCTCCCTTCTACATTGGAGGTCCTGGGTTCAGTTCGGTTCCCGGTCCCTCCTAAAGAAACAAGGAAGATGAATAGACACAGCAAGTGCAAACAACGGGGCGAAGGGGGGAGAAATAAGTAAAATAAATCTTAAAAAAAAAGATATTTAATTATACATATGTGAAAAATATGAATAATTAAATAAAAAAATAGGTCCTTTGTATTTACAGACTTCATTGCTCTTTCTGATGTACTTCATTTCTTACTGCAGAGCTGGGTTTCTCCCTGGTATCGTTTTCCTTCAATCTAACGAACATTTTTTAACACTTATGTGCTGAGGTTCTACTGGAGTCAAATTCATCTTTTTCAATTTCTTTTTTTTAACCTTCACTTTTGAATGATATTTTTACTGTTTATAGAATTGTAGGTTAACGGTTTTGTTTTGTTTGCTTGTTTTTGTTTTCTATTTAGCACTTTAAAGATGTTCCGTTGTCTTCTGCCTCTGCTTTTGATGTCAGATGAAACTCTTATCATTGTTTTTATGCATTTTTAAAAACTCTGGCTGCCTTTAAGATTTTCTCTTTATCTTTGGCTTTTAGTAGTTTGACAATGATTTACCTAAGTGTGTTTTTATTTGTATTTATCCTGCCTCGCATTGTCTGAACTTCTTTGATCACTTTTTTTCCCCTATCATTAATCTTAGAAAATTCTCAGCTATTGATTCTTTGTTTTCCTTCAGCCCTATTTGCTCTCTATTCTTTTTCTGAGATTCTAACTACATATATTTTAAATCAGTTAAAATTGTCCTCTAGCTCTTGGATGCTCTGCTCTGTTTTTCTCACTCTTTGAGCATGGGTATTTTGCTATGAGAAATGATTATGAATTCAACTCAAAACCTAATTCCTGCCTACTTGTTAGCTGTTGGCCTTTTCTGGACAGGGCATTTTATTAGAAAGGTGAGCTAGGCTCTGGGTCAGCTTACATTTATCTCAGCCTGTGAGGGTTTTTTAGAGGGGAGATATATAATCATATTTGAAGACATTAGGATATACATCCTGACCTTTTGTCAAAAGGATAAAGCTGTAATACATAACTATATGCTACAGTGCGTTGACTGCACTTTTAGTTAAAAAATAAGAATATACAATGTGTATTATTAGCTATTTTTATTCATTGCTATTTTATGATACTCTTAAATATCTAAAAGGAAAAAATCAATATGCCTCTCTAATTGTTTATTTTTCACAGAGTCAGATTCTGATGTTCTCCAAGAAACATGGTTGTTAAGCTTATCACAGATCACTGGCTCTTATTAGCCTACCATTACTATACACCATTAGGAAATTTCCCACTTCTGACTATCTGAATTCCTTGGTGACCTTATTGTAAATGTACATCTTGTGTTTACAGTTTAACCTTTAGCTTAGGCTGACCTTTTTACAAGGAAGTTTTTATTAGGACTACTCATTGCATTGTAAATGTTGACATTTGTCAGAAAGAACTTTCTTGTACTTTGTCTTTGAGATAGTATAGCTTTCTACTACCATTATCTGAGTATTAGCTATGTATCTCTCTCTCTGTCTCTCTCTCTCTCTCTCACAGACACACACCACTATATTCCATTTTATAGAATCCTAGAATTTTTTTTAAAATGGAAAAACTTTAGAAACCAACTTGTCAACTCACTAATTTTGCTGATAGTGAAACTGAATCTCAGAATGCTAAATGGTTATCATTTTGGTTGGTAATACATATACCACATCTGCAGTACTCAAAATTCCTTGTTGATATTATCAACACAATGATATAAAACACCTCTTTTTATTAATCACATTTAACTGGAAAAATAGAAGAAAGAAGTGTTAATTAAATGATAAGTTGTCATGGAATTGGATAGTCTCCTAAGATAAGCAAACAAAACTGGACACGAAGGACCCACAGCCAGGTTTTCAGGAGCTTCTCCTGTATGAGCTCACAAAAACTCCAGCCACGTGTTGCAGAGTTACAGGAGAAAGCTCGTCTATGTACCTATAATGTAACTTCCAGTCAGTTGTTCACTTGGGGAGAGAGTCTAAGTTTCTCTTAGTGCAAGTTTGTATGCCTAGAATCCCTGTTCTCCACTGCCCCTCAGAGCCTCGTGTGGATCCCGTGTCTTCACAGCATTCCCCAAGCTCGAGGGGAGAGGAGGGACCCAAGCTTATGTCCAGTGTGAGGCTCCTGCCATGCCCCTCTGGATCTATTGCTCTCTAGTGGGAGAGAAATCAGGCTTCTCACCTCTAAGCTCTAATTCATTGCACTTTTAACAAAGTTAAACTCTATGAGCTGTCACCTCAGGGGAAGCTTTGTCATGAATGCCGATTAATTAAAAGGGCATTTCTGCTATCCAGCTGGCAGATGAATGTAAAAATCAATACTTGTCATCCTTCAGCTTCAAGGACCAGAAGGAAAGGTGGGGAGAGGGTGGAGAGGAGAGAGGAGGCCCATTACCTTATCAAGATGATTGTAGAAATCAATATTCGCTGCACAGAGATACCTCCCAAGCAGTGTGGCGTGGGTGGTGAATATCGTAGCAAGAGGAAGTTTCCGGGCTCGAGAAAGGATCAGTCCAGTTCCAGCCTGCCATTCATGGAATTGGGCAATGACGTGTTTACCATCCGCATGATCTGTCACCTACATCAGACAAAAGGCGTTTAGAAAAGTTGTTGGTGAAACTTGGCTTTGCTCGTGGCCCACAGCATAAGGAAAGTTATGCCTGCAAATTTTATCACAATTTTAAGGGGTTTAAATATGAAGCATGCATATGTTACAAGTGTAAGATATTTTATAGAATTCAGTGGCATGTTCCTAAGGCCCAGGTTTTTTGATATCTTAATCCTCTCTTGTAATGATGGATCAGATTTGGTTTTTTGTTTTGTTTTGTTTTTAGGAGGTACTGGGAGTGGGTACATAGGAAGCAGGCACTCTTCCTGCTTTCTTAAAACATTATTGTTTTAAGAATACGGAAGTAAGAGGAAGAGGTTAATAACTTCCTTAGAATCAATAGCAATTTCAAACACACTGGGGACCCTGGTCTAACTCCACTACAGCAAACTAGGTTGGTCACCAATCTTTTCACCTTAATGTTACCTTGTTTCACCCCTACAATAAATTACTAGTCCTACCCCACCCCTCTATGGGCTGTCAGTTTCCTTAACCTGAGGAGAGAGAGCAGCCAGCATGTAAAACACCAGAATTCAAGAAGCCTGCATGGACAACTGGGAAGTTTGGAGAGAACCTAGGACAGTAGTTCTCACGCTTCACACACATCAGAATCACCTGGAAGGCCTGTTAGACACTAATTTCTGGGTCCCATCCCTCAATAAACAAATTCAATAGGTCTGGGCTGGGGACAAGAATTTGCTTTTCTAAAAAGTTTCCAGGTGCTGCTGCCGGTCCAGAGAACCATTGCCTTAAGCTATTACCTTTGTTCTTTAAGGTACTTGCTCTTCAGAAAGTTACCCACAACTATTAATAGTTGATCAGACCAGTGGCAGCAGAAACAGGACTTTCCCAGCAGTCTTGGCAATTTTTCCATGTCTCCATTCACTTTTTGAACTAGAGGAAATCTCTTTCTGGAACAGCTTTTCTTTAGATAAAATTGGGGCGCTCTCTCTCTCTCTCTTTTTTTTTTGTTCTCTCCCTTTTATTTCCCTTAAAAAGGATGAACACACACACACACACACACACACACACACGCACACACACGCGCGCGCGCGCCCTGTCAAGTAGTTGGCGGCAGTCAAGGAGGAAGTAGCTCAGAGAGGCAGTTTACAGAGGTAGGTAGAGTTGGTTCCACCAAACAGTGCTAGACCCAGACTGCAGAACTGTCATTAACCAGGCTCTGCCAGCAGCCAGTCCCCCGCTTCCCCTACACCAGCAAGGGGTCCATGAGCTTGAATTGAAATTCAAAAAAACATTATTCTTGTGGGGACGTGTTGGTGGGGGTGTGATATGTTATTAAATAATGCACAGGACAGTGTGGGCTCAGTAAGGGGTCCGTGGTTTTCACCCGACTGGCAAAGGGGTCCATGGAATGAAACAGGTTAAGAACCCCTGCCCTCCACAGTCACCAGCCCCAAACCCGTCTGCCTTGCCCATTCCCTTCAAGGCATCCCTGTACGTCTGCTGCACTCTGACTTCATCCGTGAGGACTGGTCCAGGGGAGCAGACCCCCAGCAGAACAGTTCAGTGATTTACCCTTAGACGGCATTCCCGCCCTGCCAGGGATGCTCTTCCTCACCATCTGCTTTGCAGGCACGGCGCAATCACCTTGAGGTAAGGGCCCTACAGAAATGCAGTGGATTTGTTCCAAAGAGTTGAGAGTACACGCTTGGCTGAATTAAAGAGGGCTGATTTCTAATGCTTTTGCTTTTTTAGATTCACGGAATGCTCCAAGGTTTGCTAAAGGCTCTTTCACTTCAGCCCTTCACAAAAGAATTAAGATATCTAGAAGCCAATCCAGTTACACAAGTACCCATGCATAAACAAAACCGACTATTTCAAGCTACTTTCTACTATCGTGACTCTAGAATTCATGTCCATAGTGCCTGGTGTATTCTATTCCTTGTTTTTGTATATGTGTTGAGTATCTCCTGTGTGGCAGGCAATTTGAGTACTTTATATACATTATTCCATTCAAGCTGACATAAGCTAAGTATTGATAAGCATTATTATTACCCTGTCCCAGAGGCTTAGAGGAATGCTGAACCTTTTCTCAGTCTCCTTTACAGTGTATTAGGACAATCAACAATAGCATCATCTCAAAACTTGGTTAATCTGAAGATCCTGGGATCGTACCCGGGCACTGAGTGCAGTTGTGCTGTGCCTCTGTGGCGTGACTACACAGTAAACTGTACCTCTTTTAAGAACCAGGCCGTTAAGGATCCGAATATCAGCATGTCATTGGCTTCTCGGTCGTGGTAAGGGATGCCAACACTGCATGCTTCCCAGAGGTCGCCCTTCCACCTGTCCAGATTCCAAGCCGAGTAGCCTATGTCAAAGAGCACCACATAAGGACTGCCTTCTATCAGCCATCTTCCAAAACGCACCTGCCGTAGAGAGAACACAGCCAGGCAGTAACACCCAGTAGTGCGGGTGAGGGGAAGGTGGGCGTGCTTACAGAACGTGGGCTTTACTTAGACCCCAGCATTGGAGAGAGCATGCTGCGGAGAGAGCCGTAGTGGCCACGCCAAGCACCTGATGATCGAGACTGAAAATGAAATGGGCCTGCGTCCATTCCTCTAGGATCTCTCCAAGTTCTTGCTCTTCATTAAATCTGATGATGTGAAAACAAAGCCTCTAGTTCACATAGTCTCTCTTGTTCTGTCCCTCGTTACCCTTCTGTGACCTTGAGGTTGTGGAGATAGGATTTAATATTATGGTCGATGCTTCTATGATAGTGCTAAGATGAAGTGCTCTGCATCTTTAACAACCTGTAGTTGGATATGATGCCTACTGTATTATTTATTTCCCCTTACAGTATTTTCCACTAGAAAAACAGTTGTTTCTATAGACAAATGTGTATAATTTCTTATTCCTCCTACCAAAAAAGAAGAAAGTCCCAAATGTTTTCTAATATGTGTCTGCCAGAGATCTTAAATAAATATTTCCCAAGACAAATTATATCTTTAATAACCTTCTTCAAATTGACCTATTTTTCTTTTATCGCTTAATGTTTTCCTTTCTGCGTGTTTGAAAGCAATAACTGTCTCAAATTTTTCCAATTATATTTATATATTTACTTATACATCCATGTTTTAACTTCCCATTTGGTCTCTATTTTTCTATACTAATTCACTTGTTCCTTTGTCTTGATTTTTATTTTATGTTTATTCTCCTATTGCTTGGTACACAACCCCATAATCCACTTCAAAACTCTCGGCATTCAGGCCTCTCTACAAAGCTAAAGGCGTTCACATTGCTTACATTCTGACTCTTGAGACTCCACCCAAAGCTGAATTTTGCAGAGCTTGGAAGCTCATTATTTTCCACCCATAGGATGCAGCATGTGTGGTGGTATCTCTCCCTCTATCCAAAGCCAATACCTGGTCCAACTTTGGGAGACTCTCATTGTATGCCAGTTGCTTCCATTATAATTTAGTATTTATCATGTCATCCTTTCCTTTTGAGATTATGATTACCTAAACCCCAAACAGCTTTCAACAGGGACATTCATTGACTCATTCATTCATTCCACAAATATATACTGAATGCCTAATATATGAAATACTAAATAGTGAGTTAAAATCACAGACAAGTGTGAAACTACAAATGGAGAACGTAAGCTAGCTTATCTTAACTCCCAGTCAGTTTTTGGCTCCATCACAAAATCATTCTTATACCAGAAATCCATTACGAATACTGAGACCAGTCACTTCCATCATGTTTTCATCTCCCTTTTCCTCACAAGAGCTTCAGATGCAAGCCCCTTCTGGTGTTCTCCCACACCCCCGTCACTCTCCTGCATTCTCTCTGCTACCCTTACTATGAAATCTTTCAACCTCAAGTTCCGTTGTAAATTAAATATTTGCACCTTTAACCTTGGATACATCTCCTAGGGCACCACCCATGTGGATGCCTAAAGCGAGGTGTCCTCAGTTTTTCACCCCCAGAAACTATATTGCTGTCTGAGTGGGAAGGAAAGTTAGTATTTTTTAAAATTTCACTGCAGTTTGACACCCCTATTCTTTTATTTGGGTATGAAAATATCTTTGGGATTTATATTTTCTGAGTATAGTATGTTTCCCTTTTCTACCAACCACCTGGATATTTTCCTGCCTTATCATGGGCAACTTCAAAGTCCAATTAAAAGAAAACTCATCCTCCACACTCAGCTCATAGTTACTTGGCCTTATTAAGAACTTCACATCCACTTCATTTAAGCCCCCCAGACTCATCGCTGCTCCCCTGCACCTGTCCTAACTCACTGTTCCTCCTCTGGCTCCAGTATTCTGTTACCCAGCTGTGACTGCCCTTCGAGCTCTCATTCTGTCTCTCCCAATGCATGGATTCGTACTTCTTCCTCTTCAAGACCTCCAGGTCCTGGAATGTTCCACTTTCTCATAAATTATCACCTCCTTTCCGGCTTTACTTCCTTTCCCCTCCGTTTCAGACACAGCTGCCCATCAAGTCAACCAGTACTTCAGCCACTCCCAGAATGGCCACCCATGTTCTTGCCACCTTGCCTCCTGAAATGACCCAGCGTGGATCTCCAGCTGGTCAGCTTCCCGCACCTTCATTCAGATTGCTGCCGGCAGCCGGAGAGCATCACAGAGCCCGGTACATTGGTGTCACTAAAATGTCGTAACTACGCTTAGGTGTGTCCAGAGATTCTTTTATACTTCCCTTGAACACTTCTTCAGAATGTCTTCCTACAAATTTTCTTATTTCAACACCTGCCTCTTTGCTCTCATATCAGGACCTTTAACTTGTCTTCAGTAAGGAGTTACTTACGTTGGGTGAGACCATCCTGCATGCTTCATCAATTTGCCTCAATTTGTGTTCATTCTTTATGTCTTGTTTGAGTGAAAGGGGCAAAGAGTGATTCTTTCAACAGTGTTTTGCATCTTGTGTCCTCCCTCATTTTCAGTGACTTTACTCTCTTCAGTCATCCATTTCTTCTTAACTTTTTACCTCCCTGTCTGCTAGCTATTTCCTTTTTATTTTTGCTTGTTGTCTGCTTGTTGTTTTGCTCATTGTCTGCTAATTGTTTTTGCTCATTGTTTGTTTTCTTTAGGAGGCACCGGGAACCAAACCTGGGACCTCTCATGTGGGAGGCGGGTGCTCAACTGCTTGAGCCACATCTGCTCCAACTATTTCCTTTTTTTTTTTTTTAAGTACTCATTTACCTTTTTAAAGTTTTTTAAAAATTTTATTTATTCCCCCCTTGCTGCTTGTGCTCACTATCTGCTCTCTCTGTCCATTTGCTGCGTGTTTCGTCTGTGTCTGCTTGTCTCCCTTTGTTGTGTCATCTTGCTGCGCCAGCTCTCCATGGGCGCGGGCAATCAGCTCTCCACGGGTGTGGGCCAGCTTGTCCTCACCAGGAGGCCCCAGGAACCGAACCCAGGGCCGCCCATATGGTAGACGGGAGCCCAACCACTTGAGCCACATCCGCTTCCCCAGCTATTTCCTTTTGACATATAAACATGCTTAGGCCTCACCAACATTTTTTAAAAAGCACCAATTCTCAAAACCACGTACCTCTCCAGCTACTGTATTTTCTTTCCCCATCATAGAAACATCTCACAGTCACATCGATATCCTTTTTCTTATCACTCATTCATTCCTCAACCCACTGCAATCTGAGTCAACCTCCCCTTCAGTCCTGTACGTAGCAAGGTCACCAGCAACCTAGTATTGCCAAGTCCAGTTGACCTTGGTTCAGTCCCTTGTTGCCTTAATCCCGCCTTCTTACTTGAAACTCTCCCTCCCTTGTCTTAACAGCCTATTGCTGCTGTAACAAATGGCCACAAATAAGTAGCTTAGAACAACACAAATATTATCCTACAGGTCTGAAGGTCAGAAGTTAGAAACAGGTCTTACAGGCTGACATCACGGTGTTGGCAGAGCTGTGTTCCTCCTGTAGGCGCTAGTGGAGAATCTGTTTCCTCGCCTTTCCAGCTTCTAGAGACGGCCTGCCTTCCTTGGTTCATAACCCCTTCCTCCATCTGCAGAGCAGATCACTCCCACCTCTCCATCTCTTCCCTGACTGTCTCTACTGTTTTCCTCCTATAAGGACCCTGGTCATTTCATTGGGTCCACTGGGATAATCCCTTTATCTCAAGGCCCTTACTGTAATCCCCTCTGCACCTTTTGCCATATTAGGTAATGAGTTGGGCGTTGTTGGTTCTACATCACTATCTCCTACCTTTGCAGTTTCAGACTCCTTCTAATGTAGGTGTAGAATGCTAACATGTTGGCATTCTCTAAGTTTTGGCCCCAAACTTATGTTCTTGGTCTATGAACTCCCACCGAATAATATTATGAACATCCATTGACTTCAGCTACAATTTAGATGCAAACGATTTCCCCAAATCCATCTATGCCCTGTGCCTTTTAGCTGAGCTCCAAACCCATAATCCTAGTAGACATTTGCCCTTGGTTTTCTCAAGAGGACTCCAGTGCAACCAGTTTACAGTCAAAGTTATCTTCCTCACAAACCTGCTGCTCTTCCCTGTGTTAGTGGATGGTCTTTTCACGATGTGAGTTCATTTAAATCACCATCTGTTTATCGCTGCCCCTTTGCTAACAGCTGCCAAGTGAAGTGTCAGTCCTTTACCTGGCAGCCATGCTTATTCATCGTGTCCACGGCTCTTCCAACAGCGTCATTTACAGGTTCACACGGCTCCACCTGAGTCTTCATATTATGCTCAAAGTATGGACCGATGAGAAAATAATTGTCTCCCCATTCATCTGCTGTTGTTTTGGCCTTTGTCTGAATCACAGTATAGATGCCACCAACTGTTAAAAAGGAAAAGCTCCATTCACATTCAGGTTAGAAATTCATTCCGGTCATGTTAAATGATGAAGGAATGAAAATGAGTTCTCATTTTACAGTTAACATTTAGGATCTACCAAGCCCAAGGATTTATTTAACTTTCTAAAAGAATAATGTTTAACATGTTTTTAAAGGATACTATCCAATACTTTGTCCATGAGGTATAGGCAAGTGGATGACCCAAGAAGTACTGCATGTAATTCTGAAGCTAATGCAGGCTCTGGCACCTAAATTCAACTGAGTTTCAAAGAAATGGAAGAACATTTCTTTGCATTTTTCATTATTGTTTTTATAAAGTACCCAATTCATCAGGATATAGGATTTGATAGCTACCCAATTTCTTATTTTAGTAACTTAGATTTTAATTAATAAATCTTATCAATAGTTACAGTCAATGGCCAAAAGGTAGAATTTTATCTGCAAATTTTTCTTCAAACCTGAGCCACTCAAAGTATACTTTTGGAAAATTGCCTTCTGAGAAGTAAAACACAAAAGGCAATTATCAGTATTACTATATGATACCAACGAGATACATTAATTTATAAGAGTTACACTATGACCTAGAAGAGCTAATGTAACTACCAAATGTAAATATTACATGGAAGCAATTTGTATATGCACCTACATAAACCAATCATCCTTAAAAACTTCATCTTTTAGAAAATACTTTGTAACTATATCTAAAAGAAATTTAAACAATCACTTCAGCAGTCTGTTAAGAAGACTGTAAGTCACAGCAAAGACGTGGGCCAGCGTGATGGGCCGGCGTGGAACACGTGAGGAGGGTCTTCAGAACCTGCAGCTGGAGGCTTCCAGATCAGACCAGAACAACTGTGATTCACTTAGTCACTCAACATTGAATCCGAGTCTACATACATTGATGCCAAAACAAGGTACACCTATTTCCCTGAATTCCAGAAAATTTAATGAACTGTTCAAAACTATTTGTTGAAGGAAAACCAATTTAGAGAAACAGTTTTCAAGGGCAACTTTTTTAAAAGAGGAAATTTTCTTTAAAGTGTGAGAGTCTTATCTCAGAACATATTTGAATATATATAAACTTTATACAAAATCACTGAGTCCATAAAAAGGCAAACTCTTCTAATGATTGCGCCTCTTCTCTAAACTTACTTCCTTCATCTTCATCTTATCAGACAGCATACCTTTTAGGCTTTGGAAAGTGCATACTCATTAAATTACTTTTTCATATTTCTATTCTTGAAAACTTTTTTTTTTTTTTTTGCAAACATCTTTCTGGGAGATTTTCGAATGTTCTTGTTTGTTAGATTATGTGTTTCAAATTCAAATAAATTTGGGTAAATGAATCTAGTAGATGCAAGGGATATTGTTAGGAAAAAAAACAAATGGTTTGATATGGGAATTGAAATTCAAAGATAAACATAGCTGGTTAATTTGCTACTTTTTCCAAGTTGAGCCTTCAGCCTTGATATAGATGGCT
>JAQZBX010034279.1:0-25021 GCA_029593785.1 Cabassous unicinctus
AAACACAGACATTTTGGGTTAAAAGCTTTAACATCTATTAGGAAGAATTTGTCATGTGGGTTTGGAATCTTTGATTTTCCCCTTTATGAATTGTACTGGCTGTTGACCACCAGACACCTGACTGCAAATATCTTTTCTTGTATTCCCTTATTTCTAGACAATGATTTTTGTAAGACAATAAATTTATTCATTATAGATAAAAAATAAAAAAAATAATAATAATAAAAGACATGTAGCTTACTCTGGTTACAAGGGTTTTCTTTCAAAATCTAGATGTCACCTAGTTCAATTATAGCAGCTACAATTTTGTATAATTTTCTCACTCCACAAATGTTAAGCTATAAGCTTGCAAGGAAAATTCTCCTTTTCTGATTACATCTATCTAGCCAACTGCTGAACTTTATATCCTCCTTTCTCTTAAAAGACCCAACATATCTAGGATTAAGTAGTCTTTAGAGATATTTCCAAGATTATTTCCGACAATATTATCTGTCCTTAAATTACCAGTAGTGCAGGTTGGAGTGTGTAGTTTTGATAAGTTTTGAAAGGTTCCCCACCATACTTCAGATATATTACATGGAAGCACACGTGTTCTGACTGGCCATTTCATACAGAAATAACACAATTCCTCTCTAGGGGACCCCAGTCTCCTCCATGTCCTGTGGATCCAGAAGAACCAGATAAACACTCTGAAGAAAGAGGTGATTTTGAATAACTGCACCTCATCTCCAGAACTTATTACATTATGATTGTCTTTGGATTTGTTTGATAAACTTTATCCATGGCAATGCAACCCTGACAGAATGATATACCCTAATCTCTCTCAGCCTGATTTGTAAATGGGGATTTCAGGTAGTCATTCATTCAGAAAGTATTTCTTTAGCATATTTTATTAAGCCTAGAGAGAAGAACCAAAAAATAAATGCCTGGAGGGCCTGGTAATGTCTTATTGACTTTGTCACTAGAGACTAGAACCTTGCCAGAAATCACTGTTTAAAACACTAGGTGTGGGCATCAAATATTTCTGAAGTTTGGCTCTGTGATTTCTAGACTAAATTTTCTGAGGATTGAATTCATTTCTTGGCCAGGTTTAATCCTTCCCAATGGCTGGTATGAAATAAAGAACTGAGCTATAGTTATTCTAAAAGCCTAAATTTTGTAAGCTGTAGTAAGAAAAAATGCAAATATTCCCCGAAAGACTATCCAAAGACAATTAAATAGTTTACATATTCATAATTCTAAGCAAGTGGCTCATATACAGTAGCATGTTAAGATTAAAAGGCTTCCTACCTTTTTTTTTTTTAAGATTTTATTTTTGTTTATTTATCCCCCCCCCCTTGCTGCTTATGCTTGCTGTGTCCATTTACTGTGCGTTTTTCTGTGTCTGCTTGTCTCTCTTTGTTGCATTGTCTTGCTGCGTCAGCTCACCGCGCCACGCAGGCCTGCTTGCCTTCACCAGGAGGCCCCGGGAATCAAACCCGGGGCCTATCCATATGGTAAACGGGAGCCCTATCAATTGAGCCACAGCAGCTTCCCCCATTTCTTTCTTATATTAAAAAGAAAGCTTTTTATTAAGGCTGTACCCTGTGCATAAGAAGCAAATAGTTAAGGATGAAGTAATTAAAGGAACTCTCAAAACTCCTTCATCTTTTGAGATAAAAATTTATATAAAATAAGTCAGATTTTACCTGAATTTCTTTTCTTAGCTCAATACATGAGAATTGCCCTTAAAAGGGTGCCAACTCTCAATCCTATAAATTATATGTACAGTTCCAAATGCTCCTCTGATTACATCCTCCTTTTTTTTTTAAGTAAATAAACATTTCCTTATAAACTGTTTGCTTATGATAGTTGAGTTAACTGGGTTTTGACAGTTCTCTAATATGCTCCGGGAACTTACTAACCCAGGCATTCTCTTTAGTTTTCTTTGGAAGCATGGAAACTTGTTTAAACATCATAAAAATATGTCATTATCAGCCAAAACCAGAGGGAAGTTGCAAAATAAAAATTGTAGAGCAAAAGTCCTAGCAATTGAATGCAAAACTAATACTCATAAAGCAAAGAGGATTCTTTATTTTTCCCATTCATGGAAATCATACTTAATATACTTTAAGAATTAAAGTAATTATGTATTTTGAATTAAACAAAACTGCCTTTAGTTCTCTGAGTTTATAAAAACTTGTTTTGTTTTTTTTTCTCTAAGAAAATTAAATTTAAAATGTGGGAAAACACTAAAAAATGGCTTTTGATTTTCATAAATGAGAAATATATTTTAATATAAATTATGTTACATATGAAGCCATTTGGGAATGGGTCACACTCTGCTATACAATATTTATAGCTAGTCAGAGAAAAAGTAAGATATTATTCATGAAAAGTTTCCTCAGAATATCTACATGTGGTTGTTATAGCTACCATATAATAATGCACCTTGATTTTAGATCCTTTAGAAGCCCAGGTAGATTATAACATTATGATAAGGTAAAGACCTTCAGATTCCAAAACTTTCTGTAGATTAATGTGATGGAGTACAGAAAACTAATCATGTTTCATAAGCACATGTTCATATTTAGATGTACTGCATTTTTAATCTTCTATGTTTATGCACACCAATATTTTATTTATATAAGTGGCAAATCAGCAAAAATTTCTTACACTTTTAAAATATAGGCATTACTTAATATCAGATAACTAGTTTAAGGGAACAGTTTGGTGAAGAAAAGGCACTTATCAACATTCCCTGAAAAAATTATTTCTACTTTTCACATGCTTATAGATATTTAGTGATAGAGGTGTATAGATTTAGAAAAGTACATATTGTATTCAACAACTGTGTTTTAAGAACTTTTTGTTCATTAAGATAAATCAAATATGATGTAATAATAGCTTTTGGATGATTTTTATATAAATTTTATTTCTTTCTGAAATGATGGCACACACAGAACATTGTATTTGGATTGATGTTTGGAAAGATGGTGGGCTTGGTCAACTGTCCACTGCTTCTTCATACCCTACAAAGCCACCTATGTGCCAATGGATGATTGAGAATGGAGAGAAATCAAACAGAGAAACACTGATTTCAAGATCAATGCCTATATGGTTTGGTTCCTTACCCACCCCACCCAAAACAAAAAAAAAATGAAAAGCAAGTCATATTCACTTCTATTCCAGGAAATCATAGAGCAAAAGTGTTCAGGTGGATATGCTTTTCAACTTTTATTTTCACATTACATCAATGGTTTAGAATGCATTGTTGGTCTATCATAATACTCAGGGTGGTAAAATTCCCTTCGATATCCCTGTTTGGTTAGATTTTTCCAAAAAATTGGGAGAAATCATATTAATATGACCAAATCTGTCAGGCATCTATCCCATATAGTTTAACAGTACTCATATATATGTAAGAGGACATGAACCAGGAAAATACTCTCTCATAAAAAATCTTAGTCATTCTCAAAAGCATAATAAGAATTCTCCTTGACTATCTTATTAGCAACATTATGAATTATACAACAGAAATGCTTGTTCAAACTGTTTTTTTTCTGATAAAAAAAATAATGCATTTTAAAAAGTAACCTCTATTTTAATATTTAATACCTGAGCATATCTAGATCTCCAAAAGTAGCAAGCTATTCAAGAAAGAACTGTGCTTCTTGTAATGTTAAAAGCCTTTTTGGCATTTTATATTATCTGTTTTTTAATGACTATATTTTCCTAGCATTAAAAATGAATTAATCTCATTCTCCTAAAGTACTCTGTTGAACATGGTGAAAGAAATAGTTCAACAGGTTACTTATCCCTTGCAAAAGCCATATAGATTGTTGCCTCTCTTTGCATATCTGGTTTTAAAGCAACACATCTGACCGTGCATCCAAATAGTGTTCATCACCTTTTATAGGATTTCAAAGACAAAGATTCTCTTATTTCCCATTGAATCATATTGACTCTAGGGTAGAGTACTGAAATAAAAACATGATTAAGGTACTGTATATACCGTTTCGTTCAGCAGAAAACTTTTAAGTTTCACCCTCCAGTTTAAAAGTAAAATTACTTAAATAATTCAATATTAATAATTTGGAGTAGTTTATTAGAAATGAAAACAATTGCTTATCATCAATTCTTCAAGGGTACATTAGTTATTAAGATGTTCATGCTCATGCATTATGACATATTTCAATTAGCATATTATTTGCTATGTGTTAATGAAAATCACACTGACTGTACAGTAGCATTGTGATGGAAGACTGTTTTAAAATTAGAGTGATAAGTTCCAATTCCAGGTTAGAAGGAGTAAACACACTCCATCTTTCTCTTACCTAATGCAGCAATAAAACCTGGAAAGAATGCAAGGAGCAACTATTTGAGGACTCTGAAAAGGAAACAGTGGCAGATGGATTTAAATTTAAAATTACCCTCAAACCAACAGTGAGTTTGAGTTTACCATTTTTTCCCCTCCAGTATATGTTGGCCTGAACTCAGTATACTGAAGTGGGCACTAGGTGCAGCTAGACAGAACTTCAGGAGAAGTATCTAGTTCTGGCTCAAGGATTTGGAAAGACAACATCAAATGGGCAGAAAGATTGCAGAAATATTCCATTTTTCCTCCACATTCTCCTATATCCCAGGCTACAAGCAATCGCCATGACAGCCAAAGCCAGCAGCAACGGGATTTTGCAGGAGCCAAAAACTGAAGAAGAACCTCCCATTCCATACTATAGAGCTGGGGTTCCAAAAGGGTGGGATCCACATATACCATTTTCCCTCTCTCTCTCTCCACCCTCCTACCACTTTATCCGACATGCTGGCCCAGTTGCAGAAATGCACTGCAGACAAAGGTAACTAGAAAGGTCACCACAGCTGCAACATTCTGGTTTTGGAAGGTTAGCAAGAAACCTCATGAAACTGGATTTTCCTGTGAAAATCACAGAGAGAGAAGAACTTGGGAAAGTGACCTCAAAGTTTTATATGAACACCTGCCAGATGCACATGTGTGGATTTGATCATACTCAGCATACCAAAACTTTGAGAGCTGGATTAACCAGCAGATCACCACACAGGGGTCCCAGATTGGCTACTGGGTGGTGCACACATGGGGCAGATCCAAAAGGCACTACAAAGACTTTAAAACTGAACTGACAATGTAGCTACAACCCACAGAAGGAGGGCTAGAACATGTGGCTTAAACCTAACCTGGTTAACTAACCACTACAAACAAAAATATGAACAGTTTCTATATGATTAAACCTATGGAAGACCCAGAGACTCATGTCATAAGCAAAATGCCCAGGATAAAATTCAATATTGCTCAGCACATGAATAACAAGGAAAGTCTCAATTGCACAGAAAAAGACACTAAAGAGATAGCATTTTATAATAATAAAGGGTCAATTCACCTGACTGTGTATGTACCAAAAAAGAGTGAAGCTGTGTATGTACCAAAAAGAGTGAAACTAAAACTGATAATACTGAAAAGAGAAATAGAGAAATCTGTATAGATAGTTGGGGTCTTCAACGGTTCTCTCTCAGGAATAGATAGAACTGGTAGACAGGAAGTCAGTAAAGACAGAGAAGAACTGAAAAGTACAATCAGTCAACTGAATCTATTTGACATTTGCAGGTTACTCAACCCAACAACAGAAATATTCCAATATTAAAAATGAAAGGAAACATCACTACAGAGCCTAAAGACATTAGAAGGATAATGCAATATAATGAACAGCTCTATGCACATAAATCCAGCAACTTATATGAAATGAACTAATACCTCAAAATCTACAAACTGTAAATACTGACTGGAGGTGTAATAAATAAAAATTATGGTCCTATAACTATTTAAGAAATTAACTTTTTTAAAAAATGAAAAAATATAACCAGTTCCAGATAGTTTCACCAACAAATTCTACCAAACATTTAAAGAAGAAATAACATCATTTCTACACAATCTCTTTCAGAAAACAAAAGGGAGAGAAAGGGAATACTTTCTAATAGATTTTATGAGACCTTTTTCTGGTTGATATTAAAACCAGAAAAAGACAACACCAAAAAAAAATAAAAGTTAAAAGAAAGAAAAGAAAAATCAAAACAAACAAAAAAACCTTGAGTTTAATATCTCTCATGAGCACAGATACAAAAACAAAACAAAACAAAAACCTCAACAAAATGTTTGCAAATCTAATCATGCAGTATATAAAAAGAATAAAAACACCATGACAAAGTAAGGTTTACCCTGATTTAGGTTTAACTTGGCTTGCAAGGCTGGACCAATATTTGAAAATCAATCTATATAATCCTCCATATTAACAGTTTTAAAGAGAAAGCCCTAATGATCATATCAATTGGTATAGAAAAATCATTTGGCAAAATTCAAAATTCACTAATGATTAAACAATGTTCTCTCAGGAAAGTAGAAATAGAATGGAACTTCCTTAACCTAATGAATGATATCTACAAAACCCTTATTTAATGGAGAGAGACTCAACATTGTCCTAGGATATTCTAGCCAGAACAATAAGTCACAAGAAAGAAATACAAGGCATACAGATAGAAAAGGAAGAAATAAGTTTTCTCCTATTTACTATGGTATAATTATCTACACAGAAAATCTTGAGAAATCCACAAAAAGTCTCCTAGAACTAACAAAAGTGTTTAGCAAAGTCAAAAGAAACAAAGTCAATACAAAAATTAATTGTATTTCTACATCCTGGCAAAGTATAATTAGAAATCTTTTTTTTTTATTCCATTTGCAAACTCCAAAAAATGAAATACTTAGATATAACAAATGTATATTGAAAACTACAAAGCATATGGAAAGAATCAAAGAAAACGGAATAAAGGCAAAGATAACATAATGTTCATTGATTAGAAGACACAACATTGTAAAGATATCAGAGCTTCCCAAACGATCTACAGACTTAACCCAAGTCTATTCTAAATTTCTGAAGCACTTCTTTTTGTCAAAGATGTAGACACCTGGTTCTAAACTTTATACAGAAACACAAAGGGGCTAGAATTGCTTTTTTTAAAAAAATTCTTTGAAAACAGAAGAACAGTTGGGGGAATGGCGTTATCCAATTTTAAGACTTATAAAGCTACAGTAATCAAGACTGTGGAATTGGTGGAGGATAAACACATTGACTAATTGAACAGAATACAGAGCTCAAAAATAAACCTATCCAACATGACCAAAAATAAACCTATCCAATTTGTCAATTGCATTGACAAATAATGCAAAAGCAATTCAAATCAGAAAGAATCATTTTTCAACTAATGGTGTCACAACAGTTGAACATCCACATGCAAAAAAAAAACATGAACCTTGATGTAAAACTTAAACCTTATGCAAAAGTCAACTAAAAGTGGTTCATATATCTACACGTAAAGTGTAAAACTATAAAACTTTCAGAACACAAAGGAGACAATCTCTGCTAGGTTTAATCAAAGATAGGACGTCAAAAGCATGATTCATAAAGGAAAGAAGTTGATAAATTGGGTCTCAATTGATGAAGTTTAAAAACTTTTGTTTTGCAAAAGACACCAAGATAGGTTGTTTAGGAAAAGGGAAGACCTGGCAGAAAAACATGGCCCAGAAACATGTGGTGGTGGAAGCCTACCTGCAAACCCCTTGAGGGAAAGACTGACACCAAGAATAAAGCCAGAAAGACCCCGGGAGACCCCTCCACGAGATCCCATCTGAAACGAGATTGTAAGGAGATACATTAGGGGTCAAGGGGAAGCCCTGAATACCCTCAAGGGGCCTCCCCATTGGCCCCCTGGGAACTAACGGGTGGGGTAACCAATCAGAAAACACCTGGGGTCCCTCCCACAACTTTAGGAAAGGAAGGAATAAAGAATAGCTTAATAAAGGTAGCCCCACAAGCCCAAAATGCTTAAAAGACAATTAATGTTAAAAGACATTAATGTTAAAAGACAATTTTTAAATAATGATTACCCTTGCCAAATCCATTTTATTACTTGAGTATCATATATAAAGTGGTGATCACATCATTAAGCCCAGTATTTCCCAAAAAGCCTGGAGTTTGACCCACCTCAAGCAACCACTAATTTGTCCTTCCTATTCTTTCATTCACTACTCTATATACATGCCCAATTCTCCACTAGATTATGTTCACTTTGGGGAACATAAAGTGCCTAACACTTTAAAAAATTCACCTTAGCACGCAGCTAATTAATAAATCCGTGTTAAATAAACAATCACACTCATCCAGTAGAAGTAATGGAAACTGAAACAGCTATGTATATAATACACATATTGGAATTTAACTCGTTTATAACATAACCCATATAGATAAGAACAACTTCTAGGCTCATTCACTGAAATTCAAGAAATATGGACTGAGTCGCTAGTGAGTTCCAGGCATGTTATTAGATGCCAGAAATACAACAGATTAGACACAGTCTCTGCTCTCTCACATACCAGCTGAGGTTATCAAAAAACACCCTAGAATTAATTATAAATCATGCCACATCTGTGATAGAAACAAAACATGGAGGCAGACAATATCTAGGGAACCACTTTATCTAAGGTGGTCAGGATGGTCTTTCTAAGGATGTGACACTTAAGCAGAGGGAGAGTTAAGGATTTATACAGAAAAAGAAGAGGGGAGAGAAAAGACAGGCCAAGGCAAAGGTCAGAAAAAAGAAAAAAGGCTCTGGTATGTTTGAGGATGGATAGAAGACCATCCTTTGGATGATGGCATCTCAGTTTGTTAATGAAAAAGACAAAAAAAAAAAAGTAGCAGTTTACTTACAAGGCAGCATGATTTTAAAAGGCATTCCAGAGTGTGGTTCAGGTTAATTAGAGGTGACATTCAGGTCCTAACATGGCTACTATTTCAATTTGCAAAGCTCAACAGTGGTACAGAATGGCATGCCAAAAATTACTAATGAGATGTCTACCATAAACTCTGATAAAACTTAACTGTCAAAACTCCCCAGGGTGACTGTGGACTCAGCTACACAAGACCCCTTAACAGTAAGCAGGTCTGGTAACTGTATAACACTAGAGACAGTCTGTTACACCGAAACTTTATCCAAATCAACCAAAAGTTCCAATGTCCAGCTATGACAAAATTTTATCTATGTCACCTGGTTTTCTGCTCTACCAGATGAGTTGTGAAAACATTTTGCCAAATTTCCCTTCAGTACAGATCTTTAAATGCTATTCCATTTTCCGCTTTAAGGAAGCACAAATGTAGTAGACTGATATGTGGACCTAATAAAGCATTCCCATTCCACATAGGAGACAGAGATTTGCCTAAAATAATTACAGATTACTGCAAATAATTTAATTTCTAATCTGAAAGTTGCCCTAGAGTATGATGGCTAGAATGACTTATGCAACATAATATTCAGGTTGAAATGCAATGTACTTTTTTCATAAGCACCTGAAATTGGGGCACAATTTATTCTACTTCAAACAAAAAAGACTGTCCTAATTCTCACAATAAAATGATTCATACACAAACTGTCATATGTGGGGAAGGCTTTGGAAATGTCTTTAGCAGTGTTTTGAAACCTTAGGAGGCAAATAGCAGGAAAGTAGAGCAGAAGCAGGGCAGAGGGCAGGAAAAAGGAAAGGACAGGACATAGGTGAAATCCAGACACTGCCAGGACCAATATAGCTGCTTTGTGGGATTTTTTCCTTTGATTCCTTTCTTCTTGTATACAAAGTAAGGCTTGATGATTTTCTGCTTGTACCCAGGAGGGTTTATTAAGTTAGGTGCCATCTTTACTATAACGTTTTACTCAAGGTTTTTTGGTGCTCTTTCATTTTATATGTACTCAGCGTTTCGTTTTTTCATTTCCTAGTTTATAATTTCTTTATAAAATAGAAGCAGATAAATATTTTTTCTTATAATGTTGATGGAAACTGGAATCCACTGGCAAACTTGAGTTTCTTAGCCTTTTCATTTTTAAGGCTTATTTCTTAAAATAGAAGAATGATTGCATTTTTTAAATATAATGGTAAATTCTGCTTTCCAATCTCACTCTAACATTGGAGAAGAGTAATTCAAAAGTCTTATCTATACCAATGGCTTCTTTAGGTCAATGAGATGTCAGTGTTTAAAAGTGTAGTGTCAGTAGAAAATTTGCATTTTTCCTCAGTAATTTTCTGTGATAAGTTGACAATCCTGATTAGAGCTTGTCATTGTTAGACATCTGAACCTCATCATTCTCCGTCTGCTTTCTATATGCTCTATGAGTTCTAAAGATTCTTTTCAAGGATGATGAGGGATGGAATCTTTCTTAAAGTATATTTTGAATCTCATCCAACAGAGATGACACAATAAATCTTCAAGACATTTCTGACCATATGTCACAACTCTTGAAGGCAAATGAAGGCTTTCACAGCTTTCAGGGATTATTTAACATTGACAGCTGTTGAGGCATTTTTTTTCCTGATTTTTCTTCTTTCTTTCCATCAATGGTATCTACATATGATGGCATGGCCTGTGGGTTGTATAATATGTAATATGCTTGATGGATTCTGTGAAGTCATAATTTTCTTATTTTCCTTCATGTTTATCCATTTCAGTTCATCCACAAATATCTGCACTAAGTGTGCACCCAGTGCTTGAAAATATAAAGATAAGTAAATAAATAAAACAGGTAATTAAACATATGGTGTGAGTTTACTTGTTTTGTTCATCGGCATTGTTTCCAAGCAGAGGGGATTGACTTGGAAACATTGGACTGGCAATGAATATATCTGGATTTTGACAAATGTGGCTTAGCATAAATCTTTAAAGCCCTCTAGCCCTCAGTGTCTTTACAAAGGCTTGAGTTAGGTCATCTCTAAAGTTTTTTGCAGTTTTAAAATTTACCAATATAGTTTTCAAAGACAATAGTGGAATACATCTATTATGTGCCATAGTTCTATAACTAAGCAGTGCATAGGCACCCTTTTGGAAATTAGTGAACCATAAAGTGCAAATGCTTGAACCCCAAAGATGCCCCACTAGCCATGCTGTCATTTGTTAGAATGCTTAGGTCACAGAATATTAAACAAAAAAAGCTCTTAACTAATATTGGGCAGATTGAAGTTAAAAGGTGAGGAACAATTCCATTTAGCTTCAATTTAAAATTTTTGAGTTTAAAAATAGAAGATACTGATAATGAATATGATCAACAGAACATTTTGCATTGAGCGACAGTGACACGATGGAAGGAAATCTGAGTAATTCTTGATGATGGTAACACCGGTATACTGTCACTGAATATATTCTAAGGGTGAAGCATGGTTTTTTCCTCAGTAAGCAAAGCTTTATAAAAAGTAATCATCAGAGAAGTACCATATGATCAAACCTTGACAGCATAAAGCAGGCTTGAAATGTGCTTCCTGGTGAATATGCACATGGCTCAGAGTTCAGACAATTGCTGTGAAGTCTAGGTCATATTCCAAGTGGATCATTTCTTCGGGCATAAACTACATCAGCACCTGATAATTTCAAAGTTCTCCCATGTTTCAAGGGCAGAAAAGGATAAAAAACAAACAAGATTTGACTACCGTAAGACTAATAGAAGAACACTTCACTTTTGCCTAATAAACAAGCTTCATTTAATCTGTTTGGCTTCAAGGGTCAACAATGTGTTAAATTTGTAAGTTAAGAGTGCCATGAAGCATCTGACCAAGTATCAATGGCATCTTTTGAAGCAATTTTATCGGATTTAAGCTTGGCAGACTCTAAGTTCTGGAATCCATGGGACATGATAAGTTGCTTGAAAATACAGCCACATTTACCTATAGTGTCCCAAAAGTTGCACACTTTCTCTTAACTATCAATCATTAAAGCCTCAGAAGAGATGGTGCTTTCTCTACAAAGTGCTCTTACCCCTCCAAACTAGTTCAAATGTCCCTTCTAAATATTTTCATCTAACCCATGTGCTTTCCCCTTATCACTCACTGATGACATTATTTTATAGTTGTCTATTCACTTAACTCTATGCTTCTGATGGAGGTCTGTATTTTGTTCACTTGGGTATACCCAGCAATCAGTGCCCAACATATAGATCAATAAGTTTTGATCATGACTCAAAATGTAAACAATAGGCTCAACATTTTAGAGTAAAAAATTATAAATTCTTTCAAATATCGTAAGTCAAACATCCAGAGAGACTGAAAGAATATGGAAATGGGAATTTCTGTTGAAACCTAGGGGATAAAATGAATAATTTTAAGGCTTCCTGTTAACTCTAAAATACTTAGATTCTATAATTTTATTAATATACCATTAAAATAAGGCAAAAACATAAAAAAGCATCCGAAAAAAAACCAGTGTACACGGCTCACTTGTAGCAAGGGAATGGCCTATCAAATTAAAAGCACAAGATAAATAACATCTTTATAGAATGTTAAAGTTGATAAAATTTAGAGGTCTTGTAGGTCACTGGTTTTTAAATGTTAGACCTCAGTCTGGCTATGTAGGAATTATCTGGAGAGGTTTAAAAAGTGCTTACTTCCAGGCAACTTCTGAAGATTCTAACTCAATACATGAAGAATGCAACTTTGGAATCAGTGTGTGGAAAACTTTCTAGATGATGCAAACACACAATCAGGTTTGGGAAATAGTATGCTAGTTACATTCACATCTTACGTATAGTTCTTTTGGGTAGGGCCAAGACTAGAGCTTAGAACTTAGTTCCTGCCAGTTATAAAGCTGTGTACTACTATGTGTTCTGTTAAAAAATGAAAATTGTAGTTATAGTCTTAACTTTTTCAGATAAGACATACTTGAGAACCAAAAAACAAACAAACAAATAAAAAAACAACTTTGACTGTCACTGCTAGATCCATTCAACAAGTGGCTTCATTCCACAAATGGTTGCTCAGTATCTTCTCCTTGTTACTAGACAAAGTTCTAGGGATACTGGAGTGGGGGGAGGGGAGCAGAAAGAATAACTGAGGAAGCTTAGATTACATAAAGTCTTCCAGTAATAAACATTTGCTGAACAATATAGATGTGCAAAGTACATAGCAAATATTTTAAATACTTGTTATCCACTACTATATGTCTGCATAAGGAAAGATAAAACACATCACAAGAAGAGAGGGAATATTAATTATTCATTTATCTGAATTTAAAAAAGCAATTGATGTAATTATGCACCAAAGTGGGGCTCTTGTCCACAATCGTACAAAACAATATTGACCTTGTTCACGTTCACTCCTTGATAATTGTTCAAATTTTCTTTCTGTTTCTCTAATATATCAAGATTCTTCTCACTGAAAAAAAATTAAATAATAATCTTGCTAATATTTATGTAAATTAGTGCTACATTATGACATTTTATTTTATGGAAAAGAGGGCTACTTTAAATAATTATCAGTATTGTTTGATAAAACATTAAATGAAGTACTCTCTGTTGAGTAAATTTAAATCTGTTTTTGAAATTTCAACCTAATTTTATTGTATAAAATTAATTGGAGAAGCATATTAATTCAAGCCTTTAATTTAAAATATTATGGCCAAAGGCTCTGTATTTTCAAACTGTCAAATATAAAAACTGATAATACTGCCAAACTTCCCCCTAAGGTTGAAGAACCAGCTGTAATTAAAGAACATTTATCCAGTCAAAAAAACAGAGACACAAAATACAGTATGACATCAGCTTGGCTGCCTCAGCCTCTCAAGGTCAGAAAATCCATCACGATGACAACAGTTCATAACTAGAAACCTGGCAGACTGACTTAATGAGTAAGAAGCAAAGACAGTGCTCTGTGAAAAAGCCAACCAGACATTGCCGTGTAGGAAAGGTTCCAAGAGAGACTCCCTGAAATTATTCTGCCATGGAGACAGACAACGATGAAGCCCCTAACAGAGGGCACGCATCAGAAGGCAAAGGAACGGAGCCAGGCCTGAGAAGGACAACTTGAATTGTGATCAAACGTCACAAATTTAGAAAAGTCTATGTTATTTACTTCCCACATCCTTGGTCATTTAAACCTAAATTTAGGTATCACAATGCACAGCTTTAGGGGGTGCCATTAGCCGACAATAAAATGTGATTGTATTCTGTTAACCTGAAGAGACTAATAGCACTCGTTCTAAATTAGAAAGATTGAGTCTTAATTGTATCAGCAAATGTCAAAGTAATAGCTAAGAAAGTACTTCTAAAATGAAAAATTAAGAGAGGTTACAGTACAATACACACAAAATCTCAAAAAAGACTGTGTCCCAAATTTGAGTGAAAATCTAGTTATACTGACAGGTACAGCCTGGAACACCCCAGGACATGTAATGTCCCCAACCTCATCTTGTAAACAAAGAAGTAGGACATGGAGATTCTTGGGTCACATTCCAAACACAGCTATATTTTTACACCTAGTTGTTTTTGTTTGGGCAGTCAGTGAATCTTTTATAATTGTTTCAGTTATAGTCTAGTATTAGAGAAAAATAAGTGAAAAATGCTTTTGTCCTTTCTTTTAAACACCTAATAACACTCAGATGTTTATTTAAAAGATTATTTTAACTGAGGTGTTCCTTGAATTTTGAAGAACTTTCCATTGAAATTTATCTGTAATAAATTCGCCAGAGTAATTTAGAAATGAATCATTTTACTTAGTGCTTTGGGCACAAATTCATTTACCCCCAATTACCCTAAAATTATAGTAGCAGCAAGTTTTAAATCATGGAGATTTTGGAATAACTCTGCTGTGAGTGTGACACATACTTTCAAATATAAAAGATACTGCTTTTAGAAAATGAGACAAATAAATATAATTACACAATAAATATTGTGTTGTCACAAGAGACCTTAGGAGAAATGTACCTACCACGACAGCTAGAAAAAAATAAATTGTTTTGAGAAGATTATAAATGTTTACCTTGTAAGCCCCTAAGTTCTCACTATGCAGACTTTAACAGTGACAGAATATTTCCCCCAATTTCTTGCTTCCCACCATTCTGATATTATTTTCGATGCAATACTTAGTATAGTTATTCACTCAATAAATTATTCCCTTCAGTATAGTCAAGTACCATTCTCAAGACTGGAGTTACAAGTGAAAAAACAGAGACAGGATCTGGCAAGAAGTAGGTGGCAGGGAAAGTGAAAATAAAACCAAATATACATAAGAAAATTTCTAAGTGTGGTAAATGCTATCAAGGAGATAAACATGGTGGTACAATGGATAGTAAGTTAAGAGGTGTCAAGTAGGATATTTACTACGAAATTCTTTGCAGCTAAAGACAGTAGACAGTGACCGTGGCTCTGTGCTTCCCCTGGGCATCTTGTGTGATCACCGTCCTGGTGCGTATCATCTTTGAGATTCTCTTTTCCACCAAAAATAAATTAGATCAGAGCAGATCCCACACACAGTTCTGTCAGTCTTGTACCATGGTTTTCTGTGCAGGTATATTGCCAAAATTTACCCAATAAATATTCTCTGCAGTAAAAAACACAATGACCTTTACCCATATAGATTTATCTTCCAATTTCAATGTAGGAATGAATGGTCCTCTGGGTGAGAGGGAGGCAGAAAGGAAGACTAATGAATGGCTTAATATCTGAAGTCCTAGGAAAACAACTTCATTTAGCCAGTCACAAACCTTGTCAAGATTTTGTAACAGATGCCTAGTGTTTTGGGATATTGATCTATGGATAATGATAGGTGGATGAAGACATACTGCTTCTCACCAAAGTCTCTGGCTTTCCTCTTTTTGGGCACACAGAGGGATTGTACTTCACTATCCTTTGATGATCCTTGACATGAGCCGCTTCCTGGTAGAAACCTTTCCTTGCTGGTTCTAGGGCCTTCTAGGTCATGGAAGTACATGCTGACGCCAAGGCTCGGTACCAAGCCATCCTATGCACGAGATGATGGAAAACTCACCAGGACCTGCAGAGGATTTTGAGTAAGAAATAAACTTTTGCCGTTTTAAGTCACTGGAGTCTTTGAGTCACTTGTTGTCACAGAGTAACCTGCCCTATCCTGAAAATAGGAGCTACATGTAGTTCCAAGCAGAAGATGTTGTGTGTATGGAAAAGGTAGTGCACAGGTAATAGTGGCAGTAATTAGTAAATTCATTTCTCTATGTGGAAATATAATCTTTCTACATGCAATGATCTGGAAGTAGTTTAAGATTTCTTTCATTTCATCATAAAAATGGGGCTAATTTTACATTTTTAAATAACTAAGGAAAGACATTCCTATTCAAAGTTCATTTGCCCATAAAGTAAATAAAGATGAAGAGAAAGTTTATTACATTTTCTGGGAGGCCATTTCCATATTTACATGGTCCTATTCTGTTGTCTCTTAATTATGAATGCTGAAGCTTTTAGCTCCAGAGGATCTGATGGGTTTGCTATGAATGATTAAAGGCTCCTAAAGTTTTAACTAGCACATTAATCTCCAGGTGCGCAAGGAGAGTCAAGACACTTGTTAAAATTCTCTAGCCCTCGCACAAGGTTGCCTCAGGAAACATGGAAAACAGATATGATGTTGGCTTCCAAGATAGCACCTAAGCACATCAACTTCAAAGAGATACGGTCTTAAAAAATAAGTATTTTACTGGCAGTTGATTGGCCTAGAAAATGAAGAGAACTTTATTTTACAAGACACTTTCCTTCTAAAATGAAACAGTCCATGAACAGCAAGTTCATGACTGTAGAATTTAGAAACACAGCACAGTGGACACTTGACATTTAAGAGGTCTGTGTCCTCCAGGGAGAAGGCCCTCCAGGGAGAAGACTTGCAGCATCTGAGGAAAAGTGAGGAAAAGAGACACAAGGAAATGTGCCTGCTCAGCTATCGGCTGACATCTTTTCTCTTAGAAGTCCCCCCACCCTTTGTCTTTTTCTATAACTATTCTAGTTACCTGGCAATATTGTTTCCTCCTTCTTTGGTTGTTTTCCTTGGCTCTCGATTTTAAGTCTACCTTCTCGGGAGAGTTTTTCTCCAAGGCTTATTCGTTACCTCTCTTTTTTACTGTATATAATCTTACCCTTGGGGAAACAGGGCTGTTACATGGAAAAATCATAAGCATTATAGCCAGACATACCCATGTAGAAGTCATAGCTCCAGATTTGCAAGTTGCTCAAACAAATCAATCCCATTAAGTTTTTCACCCCATTTGGAAATAATCTTATTTTACTAAAAGGTAGTTATGAGATTTAAGTAAGCTTTAACTTTAGCACTTGTAAAATACATAACACATAGTAGGCATTCCCAAAGGATAACACCTAGCCCTTGAATATCTAACTCAGAATCATAAATTCAATCCTCTGTCACACCATAACCTTGGGAAATGGTGGCTCATGAAGACAAGGTCAGTCAAAGGAAAGCTGCAAATGGAAAGCAATGGTCAAAGACAGAGGAACACTGTATGGGAAGAGAGTGCGAGGAAGGATAACAATGTAGATTTTGGGGCTGACAACACAGTGTAAGAAAGATTTAGGTCTCCAGGACCAATAGAATTTAATAATTCAGGAACCAGGCAACATGTGAGCCTGAAAAGAATCCATGAAATGGTATCCTAAACTGTCTCAGATATTCTATACAGGGCTTTATGAATTTATTCAGCCCATGCAAATAGAGTTTACTATTTAGGACTCACATGTCAAAGTGGCCATGATATACAAGTAGGGGACATGAGGTAAGCATTCAAAACTAACTCACATGTAGAAAGATAATCTATGCTGGAGAGAGTTGGCATTTTCAGGGACTGAGGAAATGGACCAGGGGCAAAAGGGGCAAGGGTTTCAAAGTGGAAAAACAAAGTTAACTCAACAATGGAAGTGGTTCTCAATATTTACTTTAATCCATGTCCTCTTTGAATATATATAAACATGTCTTAGTTCTTCTAATCTTATTTGTAATTATAAATTAAAGAGTAAGATTAAAGAATCAAAGCAATGGGCCAAAGTACTGCTACATTTGATCATCAATACAAACCAAAGAACTCTTCAAAAGAGTTTTGCATATCACCACTTGAGACATATTATTTCACAGTCAACAGTCCTGGTATGCAGAGAGACCTTAAAATTATGTCACTCATAAATATGACAAAGCAATTTTTAAAGAAACTCTGCAACAACAGATGCCATGTTTTTAGACAAATTCCAAATGATTTAAGAGTGTTCAAGTCAAATGGTAACACATATTAGATCAGCCATTGTTAATTGGCTGAAGAAAATTTTACAAAAAAGACTCATTATCTGATATACTTTCTAATAACTTCTATTATTTTAAGAAAACTGAAGATGTATATATACAAGTGTTATGCTTTGTATGCAGTTGAAAAATATGTCTCAAGTATCAGACCTTACTTATATTCCTGAAAATGGTATGTGATGCTACTTGAAAAATAGTTATTACTATGGTTGGTTGGATAAAGTTTTTTTTTTTTTTCTAAAAGCAAATAGGCTGAAGCATGACGGCAAACCAATTTCAGCTATAACAGCTACCATGCAGAACACAGCATCACCTCACTACCTAAAATATTCTAATAAAGTTTATTGTAACATGAAATATTGCTGTATCACTAATGATATTGTATCTTGAGGCTACCCAGAGAAAGCATTTGCTATTATCTTTTTTAATGTTTGTGTAAAGATAAACCCAGCTAAGATGCCATCGCTGTTTTTCTTCTTCCTCCTAGATTAACGACACCTTCTCTGCAATATACTTTCATACCTCTCTGGCATTATGAATATTGGAGAAAGTCAATACTAATTAAATGCATTAATAAGTTTTACATTGGAGCATCTGGTGGCTGACATAGTTCATAAATCTGAAAACTTGACCAGAAGTACATGGTCCCTCAAATAAAATGCTATTATATTTTTAAAAAGATATAGTTTTAAAATTTAGGATCATTTAAATTAGCGAATGAAAAACAATCCTTCAGCATAGGTTCGGGAAAATCTTTGTAAAGGGCCAGATAGTAAAACTGTTTAGACTTTGTGGGTCATATGGTCATCACAATGACTCAACTCTGCAGTTATGGTACAAAAGCAGTCATAGACAATATGTGGGTGAATAGGTAGGGCTATATTCCAACAAAATTTTACATATGGAAACTAAAATTTAAATTTCACGTAATGTCCACTTGTCAGGAAATATTCTTCTTCTTTGTATTTTTTTCCCAACCATTAAGAATGTAAAAACCATTGCTAGCTGGGGCTGTGTAAAGCCAGGGAGTGGGCAGGATTTGGCCAACAGACCACAGTTTGCCAATTCCTGATAGTGTATATCAGGAATAACTGAAGAAGGAAAAGATCTAGATGGAGAATTACAAATAAAGCAGGGGTTTTCCCACTTGAAATATCTGCAATACATTTTTTTAACTTCAGAAAAAGATGAAGATTAAATATTCATATTTACTTCTGTACTTATTTTGTGAGTAATATAAAATATTAGAGTCAGAGAAAACAAGCCCATTTCCTTGCCCCCACCGATTTGACCCTTTCCACATGTACCCTATCTCAGTGAAATACCAGTTGCCTTCAACTAGACTTTATCTTTGATTCCTCTCTCTCTCTTTAACCTCTCATCCAATCAATCACTCTTTTGACCCCAAATAAATAAACTGCAAAGTTATCTACAATGTGTAATACTCATCCAGGCCACCATCATTTCAAGCTTATTGTAACAGCCTTTTCCCTGGTCTACATGCCTGCATGCTCACCCTGATTCCAGCCCATTTTCTTAATGTAGCTGGAATTTTTTCTTTGTCAACCACCAATATGACCATATTAACTTTTCCATTTAAGTCCAAAGTCTTAAAACTGTCCTCAGGATAAAATACAAATGCTTATCATGTTTGATAAGGTACTTCATAAACACATTCTTTTTCTTAAACGTCCATCCTTACTTTGCACTGTATTTAATGAAACAGAGCTATTAAAAAGTCAGAAATGTTGGTGAACTCCCCAGCCCTACCACAGAGGTACACATTCCTCAGGGGACTGCAGAAAGTGAATGGGTTACCCTCCGACCAAGGTAAAGAAGCATCAGAGAGAATGCTGCAGCTGCAGAGAAGAAGGTGGTACTGTGTGGGAATGGAAGATATGGGCAGCACCAAATACTGGAACGAGTTTTTCTGGGTTCACAATTGTTGACCAACACCGATGTTCCATTTCATAAAATAAGAATGAGCACCTCTAGTCCAATTACAAACTGACATAAAGGATCTGCAAAGTGCTTTGGGAACACAGATGAGGGGTCTCCCATAATAAAAAGATAAGATGGAATTACATCATGAAATCAGGGTATTGCTAAGAAAAAAATTGAACAAAAAGGCTGGCTAGTTATTTCAGTGTTCTCTCTGGAATTGTTAACTTTTTGTGTTATTTTTTCTGGCTTGCTCAAGTGTAAATATTTGGATCTTGTGCGAAAAAAGAATAACATTAAGTCTAAGGAGCCACTAACAGGAAGTGAGAAAAAAATAACAAGTGATAGATAAAATAAATAATGGATACGAGAGAAGCACGATCAAGAGTGGAACACGATCAAGTGGACAAAGGCAAATGACATAAGGAAGGTCACGGACTTTCTAGTCAGTGAAAAATTATATCTACTCCATGTAGCCTCCACAAATAATTCCCCTTACTTATTTAAAGGAGGAGTTCGTATCTGCATTCATTGAGTACATTCATTGAGGAGAAACTATTTATTCTTCGGATACTGACCTAGACAACAACCCTCCGTCAGTAAATGCATAAAACTCCCATCAATCTCTGACCTCCGGGATCTCCATGATGAGGTACCTGCCTGCTTTCTGCATCTTGACTGTAGACATTCTGTTTCATCTTATGACTCCAACAATACTAAACTGCCTGAAGCTCCCCACCCATCCCATATAAATGGTGATCGCCTTCTTCCTTTTCCTACTCTTTCTTTATGCTTCACATATAACATACTTCCATTTAGATATAGAGAACAGAATAGAAGCAAGTACCAGCTCACGTCTCCATATTACATTATAGGCCCCAGTCTTGTCTGAGAGTGAATAGTTAAAAAGGCAAATCTCCAATGTAGATTCCTGTTAGAATATCTTAATAATAGTATTGTGTTACCTTTTAACCATGGTAAAGGATTAACATTCACTAAAGAAAGATTTGATCCTTTGCCCACAATTCTTGGAAGATAATTTTTAAGCTTTTGTAATGTACAATGTATTTATTTAACTGGGGGCTTTAGGCCATGCCAGAGAGTCTATGCAAACAATATGATTTATGGTGAGGGGCCCTGGGCCACATGGTATCAGCTCAACCTCTAGAAGGTTAGAGACTTGTCAGCATACCATAAGGGAAGTCAACCATGTTTATGTGACTGAGCCCCAATAAAATCTCTGGAGCTCCTCTGGTTGGCAAATACAATGCTTATTATCACACATAATTGCTGAGCGAAATTAGTGCTGTCTGCATGACTCCTCTGGGAGTGGACAGTTAGAAGTTTCTGTCTGATTCTTTCCAGAAAATTATTGAAACTTGGGGTCTCCCAAAATTGTCATTGGTATCAGAAGTGGTCTTGGAGACACTTCAACTTTGCATAAGGTGATTTTCATAGAGAAATCTGACATCTCCAAAAGCATATTTCAACATATACTGTGCCTTGCTAAGAAGCTCGAAGTCTATATAATTATCAATTTTTCATTAATTGAGTCTCCAAAGGCCACTGTAAGGATGTTCATTGTAACTAAAAGCCATTATACACATACTTAGGAGAGACATACATAGTTAGGGAGAGATGGGAATTATTGCCTCAGGTCCATGTGCAGACTCATGTAACAGATTAAAGGAAAACTCTCCATATCCATTTTATTTCAAGAATGGATAGACATTCTTTATGAGTAGAAGTATGCAGATGCCTGATTAGATTTATTTTGGATCAATTCATTAATACCAAGACTAACATGCACAACTTGGCTCCAAAAAAGTCTAGCTAGATAATGATGAGAGTTTCAAAAAAAAAACAATGAAAAACTACAAACAAGAATCTTGTTCTTTCAAAGCATCCTGATCAAAACTGTACAGATAATTTTCAAACCAACACCCAGGTTATCAATAAAGAAACTCACATTATAATTGAAAGAATTGATAACTCAGACTTTTTTATAACATTCCATGTATGTTCCTCAAACTGAAGATTTTATGTTTTGTATCATAAGTTTGAATTTAAGTTTTGAATATTTAACATGAAAGTTCAATCAGAGAGCACAGGCTATTCTGAGGGACTTTTGATCAAAGTAATATGTCCCCTGCTATCTGAGAAGGGGATGGATTTCCTTATCACACAACTTTGTAGAGATGATAGTAGTATAGAGAGGGGATAAGCCAATGATCTGATACACCAAATCAATCCTGATCATAAATGTAACCAAACAGTTGTACTGTTTTGAAGACAGCATTCTATGTATATGCTCATGATGGATGAAATCAGAAATAACTAACTGTAACCATAATCTAAACATGTGATAAGAACTTTAAGATTTTGTACTTTAATTTGGTTTTGGTTTTAAACCTGAACATCTAAAATATAAACCCTGCAGGTTAAACAAAAAAAGGAAATTCCATAAATAAGCTACAAATCCCCAACTCTGTGCTGTAACTATTTTGCAGCTAACATAAGAATGGATCCCTTAATGGAAGCTGGAATCAAGTATTAGCGGCTCTTTACATGGTAAAACATCTTGCAGTTAAGATTTTCTTACTATGAGTGGATTCTAGATTCAGGCTCCCACTTAATTTTTTGCTGACTCTGTGATGCATCGGCAGTTACTCAGCTTCTCAAAGACTCTATTTCCTTCTCCCTAAAATAATTATAACAATGGTGTATTGGGTTTGTTGTAAGGGTTAAAGAAAATAATCTATGCAAAAGTGTTGCACAGAACCTGACATGCAGAAAGCACCCTCAAAATAATAGTAAAATGCTTTCTATTTAGGTTAATGTGCATTGAACTAAAAATAAACCTTGTCTTCACTTTCATAAATCAGAAACATATCCAATAAAAATGAAAATGCTAATGACAGAAAAATTAAATTTTGACAGGTTAAAAAAATTGAAAATGGGCCAGTACCTTACTAATATTGTCCCTGATTAAATACAGATTTTTAAAGGAAAAATAAACCCTGGATCTAGTGGCAAGAAGGAATTTCTAGTACCAAATTTTTATCTTAATAGAAAGATGCATCTGAACAGTCTAACAATTGAGAGGAATTAGGAAAACTGGAGAAACGTCTTCATGCTATGTCTCATGTTTTCTGTGAACAAGGCACTTCTGCTCTTTCTTCATGTATACAAACAGTGGTTTGTAATGGATAATGAAAATCCAACTTGGCTGTCAAAATCTTTACTTAATTGATGCGTTTAAAAACTTTTGATAGCCTTCTACCCAAAGTGACTGCAAAATATTTTGTGACTGTAGAATTTCTGAATGAGCACTCTAACGATCTAACAAAGGCTACCTCAGAAGTGCATCAGGTCAAAGAGGATGTGGAGCCAAGGAACAAGACAAAGGAAGTGTGGACTAGGAGAGAGAAAGTGGGGTTCTAATCCCATTACCTCAGAACATTTTCGACTGAAAAGAGACAGCTGGCAGATTGGGAAGGATGTATTCCAAACAAGCTAGAGCATCCAGGTAGCTTAATCTTGATCTTAGGTGGTAGTACTTGAACATTAATCGTAGAAAACTGTGTGCACTTCAAAATTCATATAATAACTCAAACTACGCATACAACTGAATCCTAAAAATTAAAAAAAAATGTTACTGGTTCAGGCACAAAGTGAAGAAGGTCCCTTTAATTCCCTTATATTCTCTTCCATTGCTTTAGTATGATTACTAAAAACATTGTCTTTATTTTGTTGGAGAGCCTTCTCTTTCCTTTCCATTCCTTCTCTCCCTCCTACCATCTTTGCCTGAGAATGCATATTTCCTCTGGCTCTTCTTCCCTGTAGAAATCAAGAAGAGCATAGCTTTTCTGGAGAGTTTGCTGGTAACCATCTAAATTCACTTTAAATCAGAGTTTAGCAAATTAAAAGCAACTGACATTCATTTGTTTTATTTGTAGCCTTTCATTCTTCCACCATTAATTCAATAAGCATTTACTTAATGCCTACAGTGTGCTTGGCAATATGATAGGTGCAGGGGAAGATGAATAAGATCTCATTAACAAGCTCACAGTCCAGAAGGGGAGACAGAAATGTACAGACTAATTGTGAGTTAGGGCAATTAATGCTACAATAGCTGTACGTAGGAGGGATGGTGGGAACACGAATGAGGAAATAAATAGTTCACTCCGTAGAGGGGTGAAGGAGACAGTGAAGAGTTGATAAAGTCTGCTTCTCTTGAAGTAGAGAAGTTGGAGCATCTTGAATGATGATCTGGATTATTGCTCCCTCTGAAAAAATCAGAAATGACTTAAATGTGTTCAATTCCACATTTTACTGGAATTACAGTCTATGTTTAATATGCACATCATATACAGAAATGGTACTCAAGAGGGCTGAATACGACAGTATTAGGAGCTTGGACATTATCTTCGCCTATAACCAACATTAACAAAAATGAAATTACATCTCCCAAAAGATAAGATTATATTCACTATTATCTAAACACAGGCTGGCTACAAAAGAGAGGAATAAAAATCTCTTGCTAACTCAGAGGCCATATGGCATACTTTTTTTCTCATTTCGCTAATACCCTCTATACTCAAACACTGCATAAGAAAATATAAATTGAAATAAGTCGACGTATTATAGAAAAAGATTTGCTTTGAGTTCACAATAGGAAGAGATCAAATGACAATCTTATGAATAGTTATATAAAAAGAGTAGTTTATAAAATGTTACATTCACATACATATTTTGAGAATAAAAGACTAAATATAAGGAAGCGGATGTGTCTCAATCGATAGGGCTCCCGTTTACCATATGGGAGGCCCCGGGTTTGATTTCCGGGGCCTCCTGGTGAAGGCAAGCCAGCCCGCATGGCGCGGTGAGCTGACGCAGCAAGACCTCGCAACAAAGGGAGACAAGCAGACACAGAAAAACACACAG
>JAQZBX010034280.1:0-10325 GCA_029593785.1 Cabassous unicinctus
AAACAAGTAAGAGCCCAGGATTGAAGAAAAAATAGACCAAATAGACCTCAGGGGAGATAGAGAGGTTTTGAAGACCTCAGATATTAGTAGAATCACTTGAGAGCTACTGAATGATTTTGTTCTTTGTAACTTGCTTAACCAAAGAAAAAAGTACAGAAAAGTGAACAAAGAAAGAAAAAAAGAGAGCAAGAGTGAAAAAAAAACAAAACACACACACGAAAAGTGGCAGAAAAGAAATATGTGGGAATGAAGAGAGAAGTAAATGAGAGAATTAAAATAATCTGAATACCTAGGCATAATTTGCATGTTTTTAAAATATTAGCACCAGGATGATATTACAGGCTGCAGCAATAATACCATGAACAAACATAATGAAACAACGTTTTAAAAAGCAGTTAAGTTATAATCAAGCTGTTTTCAGAGCTCAAAACCCCCGGCTCGTTCTACAAATATAATCAACCGTTTCACCCTTTCCTACCTCCTCCGTAATGGTTTTAAGCCGGGAGAGATCTTCCCTTTCCAGTTTTCAAATGAGAATCCCTCTTCCCCTGTGTTTCTGTGCCATGGAGTCAAATATTCCAGAATTCTCCTGCAGCCCCCAAACCCAAAATGACTACCAGAAAAGGGGAAGCCGGGCTCTTTTTGTCCTTGCTTTGTTTACAGAGCTGTCAGTGGTTAGTTAAACTCGGCCTGGAATCTGGCATTTAAGGCCTGCTTGAAGATTGTTTCCTGTGTGGAGCGGGAGGCCTCCACTTCCTCTGGAATCCTAGACTCTCTGCTGCACTCAGATCACGAAAAAATATTTTCCAGCTCTTTCTGTGCACATGAGACAAGCCATTTGCCCTGTATTAAAAAAAATAATAAGGAGCTGTACAAAACCCCAAGTCATCACCTGATGGCCTCTTTCTTTTCAGGGGCAAAAAAAGCAAACGCTAGATATTTCCAAGCCAGGTTCAGAAATCTTCTCAAATAAATGGTCAAATTCTTTTATTTTCAAGGCTTCCCTCCCCTTGAAAACCCCCACAAAAACAAAAATAAAACCTCAGCCAATGAAAACAAAGTTACACAATGTTTGAATTTTTCCCCTTTCTTATCCCCTAGGCTATTATATATACTGCTTATACATTGTAGAAATTCAAAATTTTGTATTTAGTTGGGGTTTTTACATTTTAATGTGCTTTTCTATCTTACTCTTATCAATAGTCCTTTCCAAGACTTTTCTAGTTATGAAGAAAGAACCAGTTTTCTTTTTATGATTCCTCAACCATAAAGAAATTTCTTTACATTTTCCAAGCTGATCTCTCCATAATTATCAAAATGAAAAAAGAAGGACCTGAGGGTCTGCTGAGAGGCTGCCTGAGAGTCTTCCTCTGCAAAGTAAGCCCCTGTTAGGAACACAGTGGACAGAGGACTTGCTGCTGCAGGTGTCTGGAGGTCTGTCCTGTGAGCCCTGCGACCAAAACTCCATTACCGGAATGCTGGGGGGCAGGGTGTGTGTGTGTGTGAGGGAGCAGACTCTACTCTTTCCTTTCTTCAGTCGAGTCTTTTGTTGCCTGTAAATCCCCTCCCGAATACCTATAGCAACAGCAAACAGAAATGGGAGAAAGCAGTCTGTCTGCAAGCAAATACTTTTATTTGTCTTAATTTACTCAAATAGCTTGGAGAGCATCCTCTAAGCTTCTGGTTCTTGCTCCTACCTCCTCAGAGTCAAACAATCATTCTGGCTGCTTGTCAGCAGCGGTGGTTAGTTTCCTCAGCCTATACCTCTGGCGGAGGTGCTAATGAGCAGTGAAATAAATATCCCCGAGCAAGCAGAAGACGAACATGCAAGGCCTGGCAGTGTGCTGGAGCATTCCAAGGGAAGTGAAACTGACTCACACTATGTGGTCACTTGGGCTCACCACCCCCACTTGCTCTCTTCCCACGCAAATTCTTTTCCTTCTCCTACCTCTCACCTTTTATGACTTACTTGGGCGCATTTTTTGCTCCCAATCATAGAAAAATTCTACCTATATACCTACATCTTCATTTAAAGGCATGTTGAATATGCATTACCTACTGATGTATCTGTCTTTTCAATATGAGTTCTCATGTCTTGGATTTTCTAAAAACAGGACACACCTGTGCTGCCAAGATTACCTGGTAAACCAGTGGTATAGATTTCAGATCACCTCACAGACTGCCCTTCCATTTGCTACTGAGAAGTCCCTGGTCCAGTTGAATGGCAGTGACAAGCTGTGACAAGACCAGTATACCTCATTCGTGTCTCACTACCACTTCAGGGCATCCTAAACTTCCATCTCTTTCCTTTACTTCTTGATGCCTTTCCCTTTCTTCTTCCTGTGGGGGTGGGGGTGGGGAGTATTATCAGTATTTCTCTGCCCTTTCTCTTATTAATTTTTTTCTTTCTCTGTCACTTTCTTTTTTCTTCTTCTTCATCTTTCTCCCTAAATTAGGAATTAAAATATGTTTATTAAATCCAACTTATGATTCTTTTCTTTAAATAAAAAAAAAAATGAGTTTAATTTCTGATATATGTTTTTCAACAAAGAAATCTAATTATTACTGTTTTGTGGTCACAAAGCTCTTCTTTTGCCCTCTATGGGCATATGGCCTTCACTATAGAGATATTTCTTTTTTTTTTTTTTTAAGATTTATTTATTTATTTATTTATCCCCCCCTTGCTGCTTGTGTTTGCTGTGTGTTTTCTCCGTGTCTGCTTATCTCCCCCTTGCTGTGAGGTCCCGCTGCATCAGCCCACTGTGCCGCGCGGGCCGGCCTGCCCACACAAGGAGGCCCCGGGAAGCGAACCCGGGGCCTCACACATGGTAAACGGGAGCTCTATCGACTGAGCCACACCCGCTTCCTGTTGTGAGGTCCCGCTGCATCAGCCCACTGCGCCGCATGGGCCGGCCTGCCCTCACAAGGAGGTCCCAGGAAGCGAACCCGGGGCCTCCCATATGATAAACGGGAGTTCTATTGATTGAGCCACACCCGCTTCCCTAGAGATATTTCCTGTGAGTCCTTTTTGGGATTGGCAGCAGATAAGAAGCCACGTTAGGGGTGTGGTGTGCGTCTGCGTGTTCGTGATGCATGTGAGCATAAGCGCAATCAAGGAAGAAGGCTGTGAGCAGGGAGCTCTGTAAAGCAGTACTAGGTTACTGGGGGGAGAGGCCATGGTGGAGAAAGCTAAATCCACCTTCAGATCTTCATAAACTGAATAGTAAAGCAGGGGCAGCGGGGAAGTCCTTGGGATTTCGGGGCAATGACAATCAATGTTGGTTTTGGGATGTGTCAGTAATAAAATCCATGGTCTCAGAAACACTGAATAAGTTCATGCAGATTCCAAATGCAAATTTATGGAGTATTTACCACATGCTGAGTCACTTTAAATACATAAGCTTATTTTATCTATAAAATAACTCTGTGAGGAAGCTATAATAATCTCCATTTTACGGGGTGTCAACATTTGTGCTCTTAACCATTAGAATATGCTTGAACTAAACCACTATTTCCTGCTAGGAACTGTTTTCGCCTTCAGGAAACAAGGAACAGTGCCCAGTGAAGTTCTGAGAGGACTATTGTCAATGATCTCCAATTTAATTCATTAGATCATCCAGACACAGGTAAGAAGTGATTTTAAATTATCTATTGCTCTTCAATTTCAAGCCAATTTGGTATAAATTGTGGAATTATAAGCCACAGGGCTTATAATTAAATTAGACCTTGCATATATTATTGCACACCTAGACTTTTATTGTTACCACTTAGTAAGAGTCATAAACCAGGTGATCACACTCTGGACAGCACTGTTACATACTTTTCTTTGAGATCTTAGGGTTTCTTCTTTCATCTCATGCCTTCCTCACTATACACGTCTCTCTTCTTATGTACTATATCCTGTCTCGCCAACACAACTATTTCTCTGCTAAGGCAAAGAACCCTGGACTTCCAATACTCATAACCATTGGATCACAAACAGTTTGTGCCCACTGTAAATTTCATAGTCCAACTACTTCAGTGAAGCCCAGTAGAAACATACAATATTCAATAAACATTTATTGACACATCCATGTTTACTCTTTTCCAGGTCTAAATGTTTTGATTTCTAAGTCTGTTCTCTCCAAATTTTCTGATTTATAAATCACTAACCTGTCTTCCACACTGGTCATTGCATGGGCCACCCTAGATAAAAATATTTTATTGCCTCTCAAATGCATCTTATAATTTTTTACCTCTGCACCTTTATTCATGCTATTCCGTCCATCTTGATGAGTTCCCCTTTCTTATTTGCCATCCATAGTCTATTCAGTTGTGAAAACCTGGCTCAGATTTCACCTCCTTCATCATGCCTTTCATGAGAACTCCAGCTTGAAAGTGGTATCTCTCTCCTAGATCATCTATAATTCATTTCAGGAGTGAATCATGTACTGCCTAGCCACAACTCATCAATTGTTCTCTTTAACTATTACTTAAATATTTTATTGTTTACTTTTCACATGTTTTTGTTCTAAAAGCCATATATGAATTGATACCATGTTTTAAAAAATCTCTTCATCACTGGTACATAGTAGGCACTCTGGAATTGGTAGCTTAATCACTGTTTTTCAATTCTAGATTTTACCATTCTGAGTATCTTGCAAAATGTAGCTCAAGCTAATTCATCTTTCTATACTTTTTTGACTGATCAGTGTTTACAAAGTGAATCAAAGACCTTGGTTATAGACTATATATGAATCTCAAAAGTTATATAAAGCCGCTTTTGCAGTAGTTACACAGTAACTCTGGCAAGGTTTTCTTTCTGACTGTAGAAATGAACTTTTGTCCTTTTTTAAAAAATTCAATTTATCAACTTGCTTTGCTCTTTTCTGAACTGAATGGTTCATTTGGGACTCAAAAACCAAATAAACACATGGACTCTAACACACAGTCTGGACTTAACTTAGCTCAACCTTCACCATCTTGTTCCAAAAATCTGTGCTACTTAAAAAAAAAAAAAATGCATGCAATCACCCAGGCGCATTTGTCAAGACCAGCAATGTAGAAAAACGAATTAATGGGATCAACCTGAGGAGCTTTGTGTTCTCAAGTTGTTTCTTTTCTCCAAGCAGTGGAATCTAAAATACAGAGAAACTGGTTATGGCCTGATTTTTCTCTCCTTCATCACTCAGTCTTTCATCATAATTTTTTCCTCTATTAGTTATTTCTGCATTTGCAAAACAGGAGAACTGACAGGATTAATGTTAATAAAGCCAATGTATTTGTGTCCTGTCTTCTATCTCATGAAATGTGGAGAATCTTGGCATTTTGGACTTTGGAAATGATGGTGATTATGTATACTGACTAACATCTTGGAAGACAGCAAGTTTAGAGTTCTTGGTGGCATCTTAAACTGTTATTACAAATAATGCCACCTTATTTGGAGAACTTTATATTTTTCAAAACTCTATGGTTATCATTATTTTATCCTCCGAAACAAGAAGAGAAGATTCATCCCCATTTAAAGAAAGGACACTGAGACATAGAATTTTGGCATTAGCTCATTAAACCACAGCAAAGCTTTAGAAAACCAGGATGGTATTTAGATTAATTTCTAAATTAACCTGAAAATTTTCTTGGAAGAGTAAGAAGTGAAAATTTGGAACACAGCTCCTTCTCTGCCCTTATGAAGAATTGAAATACCTTTCCTTGGCAAAATCAAGAAGTGACTGAAAGACACAGGAAAATACCAAATCAGAGTAGGCATCTGGTCCCTGTTGCTCTCCTGGCCCCTAGTGAAGAGTAAATAGCATAGGCCTGAGCTCTAAGCCAAAGATAGAAATTCTCCTGCCACCTGAGTCAATGTGGAAAAAAATGCCTAGCTTTGTTAAGAAATGTGTAAATGTACTTTCTTAACCTATACCTGATAACAGAGCCTAATACAGATGTGGTGAGGGTGAGGTACCGGCTCCCTTAGAACTATTCAACCATGGGTAGGGCTGCTGATAAAGCGTGAGCCTTCTTTACAGGAAATAATCAGGTAGAGGTGAGATGACCCTTTTTTAGGGCTGTAGTAAAAAGATTTTTTAAAAAGATTTTAAGGCTGTGCAGTATGGTAGACACTAGCCACATGTGGGTGATTTAAATTTAAATTACTTAGAATTAAATCAACTTTAAAATTCAGTTCCTTTATTCCAAGTATTCAATAGTCACACGTGGCTAGTAGCTACCATATAGAACAGTGCAGAGAACATTTCTATTATCACTGAAAGTTCTATTGGACAGCCCTGCGATAAGTCTTCCAGCCCCTAAGATGAAATGATTGTACTATTGTGAAATAACGGTATCCACTTCAGGAACTTGAAGAGGTGTAAGACATGGTCTCTGCCTTCAAAGACCTTACAATCCCATATAGGAGAGGCAATAAATATGGATATTTATGGGTGTAGTGGTGCAGGTCAGCATCTCGAAGCACGTATGTACTCTTTTAATTCCCTCCTTAGTACCCTCCTATGCCCCCATGGAGGGTCTTTTAGATGTGGACAATCTCGCTGTGCCATGGCACTTGCTGCTGAGAAAGTAAAATGCTTGAAAAATGCAAAAGAAGCTGAGATACTGCCTGAAGGAAGATCCCACTTCAAACTGAGTAACAAGTCAGCTCAAAAGCCCAGGAGTGGTTTATTTGGAGCAAAAGACCAGAGGCTATGGGTCTTTACCAATTATTAACATGGAATAGAGCTCAGCATTATTTACATGATAGTTGTTTCACTTATGCATGACTCTCTAGACTTGTGGGACTACTCAGCTATAAAAATATCAGCAACTAATGTGTCTGCTCTTGGTGATGGGTTTTATCAACTAATATTTCCAGTTTAGTTATTTAAAAAACCAGATCCAGAGCCTAAGCCAGTTACCTTGTTAATACAAGGCAGAATGAAAATCTGTTAACACTACTGGGAACAATTCAAAGGTATGCCCTAGAGGTACTGTGTAAATACAACACTCTTGTGCATGGAGGATCGGGGACTAATTATTCCCTTCTGAATTATTCAACTTCTGTTTGTCATGATTATCAAATGTGTCTATTGTATTCTTGAATCATGAAGCACGTTGAAGACTATCTTATAGGAGTTTATAATCTAAGATGAAAATTTCTAAACTAAACCATGGGATATAATGGATAACCCAAGAACACATAATTTAAACATATACATCAACACATAAATTAAATAATAAATTAAAAAGTGCCTGTACTATTTCCTTCTTCCTTTCATGTGCATCATTTAGATACCCATTTCACTGCTTTGCTGGTTTGGGGATATCTAGATGTTTCTCTGTGTAAGAAATGGCCCAGGTGGATGCCAGCTTAAGACTGGCATAAGAACCTAGGCTCTCTGAACCACTTACTCACTCATGTGTACTTAGACCCATTTTATATTTCTATTGGAGCACTTAGGCTATAGCTTATATTTTAATTACTAAATATATATCTGCCTTCCCAGAAGATCATAACTTCCTTGAAGGTAAGGTCTCTATATATTCTTCATTTCTGTGATCCCTCAAAATTCTTGTTTTAGTTTCCTCATTGCTAAAAAATACCATGCAATGGGTTGGCTTAAACAATGGGAATTTATTATTTTAGCTCATGGTTTTGAGGTTAGAAGTCCAAAATTGAGACATCAATAATGTGATGCTTTCTCCCGGAACACTGCGGTGTTCTGAAGCTGGCTGCTGGTGATCTTTGGTCCTTGGCTTTTCTTGGCAATGCATATGAAAGCCTCTCCTGGCTTTTCCCTTCTCTTCCAGACTCTGTTGACATTCAGCTTCTGGCTGCTCCCTCTGGCCTTCCCTCTCTCTGTGACCTTCTCTATAAGGTCTTCAGTAACAGAATTAAGACCAATTCTGACTCAGCTTGGCCACACCTTAACTAAAATGGCCTTACCAAAAGGTTTCTTTTACAAGAGTTCACACCCATAAGAATGGACCAAATCTAAGAACATATTTTCCTGGGGTACATAGCACCAAACCACCACAATCCACCCTCTAGACCCCAAAAAGACATTTTCTTTCTACATGCAAAATGCATTCATTCCATCACAATATCCTAAAAGCCTTAAGTCATTTCAGTAACAATGCTAAGTATAAAATCTCATCAAAAGCAGTTATAGTGGTGATCTGACCTGGGGCACAATTCCCCTCTGTCTGTGGACCTGTGAAACCTAGATAACAAATTGTACAATAGTGAATGGAAGGATAGGCATAAGTTAAACATTCCCATCCAAGAAGGGAGAAATTGGAAAGAAAACAGGCATTGCTGGTCCCCCAAAATTCCAAAACCCAGCAGGGCAAACACCATTAGATTTCAAGGTCTGAAAATCATACATGGATCAATGTTTTGTCCTCCAGGACTGATGGAGCAGCAGCCCCACCTCTTCCAAGTGCTTGTGCAGTGGCCATGTTCTCCTTGAACAATGGGGTGAAGGCTCCACCCTTTCCAGGCATCAGGATGGAAGTCAGTCTTCCCATGAACACTGGGACATAGGCCCTACCCTGCTAACATTGGGGTGGTAACTAGGCTCTTCATGAACACTAGGGCACAGGTCCCACAATCTTGAGCATTGGGGTAGCAGCACTGTCCCTGAACAATGAATGAAAAGTCTACCTCCTTCAAATGCAATGGTGAACATGCCCTTTCCACACACATGGGTAGGCCCACTCTCTTGGCCCTAGGATATCTCTTAGGTCCAGACCTCAGCTTCCATGGTTCTGCCCTTGAAGTCATTCTTCCTTCAGTTCATCCCTTCTCTGTCGCCTTCAGTCCAAGCTGGTAGTGGGTTCCACTCACATGAATTTTAATTTTGCAAAAACCTCATCAGCTTTGCATACAGTTCACAGGGGTCCAAAATGATCAGACAAAAGGATTCTCCACAGATCCTTTCTGGATAACCACACTTCCACTCCTGACTTCCACTGAAATGGCTGACTGGATCCATGTTCAGTTAAACCCTCATTTGGAACACTATTCTCTGGGGACTCACTTTCTGGAAGCTCAGGGAGGTCCCTGAGAGAGTCATGTCTGGTCCAAGTCTCATAGCACACTATCTGGAAAGGCTAAGCATTTTCCAATCAATTTTTGGTTTCTTTATGCTTAAAAGTTGATTTTTCAGCTTATCCCTTTCTTGTAGTATTTCACTATAAGCTGCAAACAGAAACCAGGCTACACCTTTCACACTTACACTTCTTCAGCTAAATATCCAAGTTCATTACTTTCAAGTTCTGCCTTCCATCTAACATCAGAACCCAATTTCATCACGTTCTCTGCCATTTTAAAACAAGGATCATCACCTTTCCTCCACGTTCCAATAACGTATTCATTATTTCTTTTAAAGGCCTCATCAGAAGTACCTTTAGCATCCATATTTCTACTGACAATCTCTTCAAAACAATTTAGGCTTTTTCTACCAAGCACCTCACAATTCCTCCAGCCTCTATCTAATACCCATTTCCAAAGCTGTTTCCATATTTTAGGCATCTGCGATAGCAGCACACTATTTTTCAGCAGCAAAACCTGTTTTTATTTTCTCATTGCTTAAGCAAATACCATGCAATGGGTTGGCTTAAACATTGGGAATTTGTTGACTCACAGTTTTGAGGTTAGGAGGAGTCCAAAATCAAGGCATCATCAAGGTGATGCTTTCTCCTAGGAGACTGGCATTCTGAGGCTGGCTGTCGGCAATCTTTGGTCCTTGGATTTTCTGTCACATGGCAATGCACATAGTGGCCTCTCATGGTTTCTCCCTTCTCTCCCAGGTTCCATTTATATTTAGCTTCTAACTGCTCCCTCTGGCCTTCTCTCTTTCTCTGTGGCCTTCCCTATAAGGTCTTCAGCAATAGGATTAAGACCCATCCTGACTCAGCTGGGCCACACCTTAACTGAAGTGACCTCATCAAAAGGTCCCATTTACAAGAGTTCGTACCCACAGGAATGGACCAAGTCTAAGAACATGTTTTTCGGGGCACATAGCTCCAAACCACTACAGTTCTCAACTGAATATTTTCCTTATAGTCAGCTCTAGGGTCACACTTGTTAAATTGGAATGAATTCCAGGATATGGCTTACTCATTGGACTTAATTGGTAAATAGAAGAACTTGGTTCAAACATTATCAAAAGCCCACTTCTCAAGCTGAACTCTCAGTAATCTTAGGAAGGGGGACAGTTCACCATGGAACTCTATTTTATATTTTGATTAGTATCTGTGGCCATTTTCTTCTACTGGAAAGAACTTTGTCTCAGAAAGAAATTCTGGTGTCAGGAAGAGGGTTATTAGGCATTTGTAAATGAGGG